>JANHAO010003693.1:0-25607 GCA_026873985.1 Saraca asoca | reverse complement strand
CTTGGACTTGGACTTGGACTTGGACTTAAATTTAGGGTTCTCCCAATATTAGAAAAGTCCATTCCACTCTTTGTCCCCGATCCAACTGGTTTAAGTGGCCTTTTCTTCTGCACTTCATCCATGATATCCTTTATTTTGTTCGAACCCTTGTGGTTAAAGTTTTTCCACATGTCCTTCTCATAAAAAGGATTTCACTTCCAATACTTATACAATTAAAAAAATAAGGAAAGCATTAAATTGGTTAAAAATAGTTAAAAAGAGAAATTTAAATTATAAACAAAGCATGAAAACTTTATCCCAAACTTTGCATATAGCATCTTGCAGGTGGGCTCTGAAATACTTTTCCACGTAGGCTATATACCTGCATACTTGCTCATGATGATGTAATGTATGGTGCCTACAGGCTCATGAGTCGAGTAGAACTTGAACAAATAAAAAGAAACATAGTTGAGAAATTAAAAAATAAAGTTAATGTGAAAATGAATATCAAGTATAATTAATAATATATACCCCATCCTGTAAGGCATAATGGTTTCACCGAACCAAATACGAGTATCCCAAGAAGTAAAACATGTCCAGGGGCAGATGTCGCGCTTGAAAATGATGACACAATTTGTGATGGTGTCCCTTGTATATCCGGGAATAAGAGCAACAATTGTTGCAATTGCATTTGTGTTAATGCTTAAGCAGGTGGATCTATATAGCAAGATGCAGGTCAAGATGGGGATATGAAAATGTAGCTAGGAGGAATGATAGTTAGTGGGCTCTGACCGGCCATTGCATGAAAACTACTGCCCTTGGGACCATTGTCCTCTACCTCTTCGTCCACCCTTGCAGCCTATCATATGCAAATATTCACATATAACATAATTAGAAAATAATCATATATATGTTAAATGAATAAAGTAATTTAGCATTCATATATATAGGTAACAAATTAACATGTCACACATCAAATGGTAGTATCATTCATCCGATTCTTCCTTTGCATCTTTTTCGTTATCATATTTGTCTTCTTCTTCGTCTTTGTCAACATCACCCTATTGTTCTTCATTTATTGGCCTTTCTATATACTTGTATCCACCATCTTCATCATGCAAGCTAACAATATAATCATTTACTGAAATCAACTAAGGTGCATATAACATATGGTTATCTTAGTAAGCATGTTCTACTATGTGTTTATCTTTAGTCATTCCATGAGGCTTATCTTTATAACAACCTACCAACCTTACTTATCTTTCTTTGTTCGTGGGCATGATGCATAATACACTTGTATTGCTTGTTGTTCAATGTTGAAGGGATCATACTTGACATATTGTCTCATATGTTTGATTTCAACTATGCCATATTAGAGTTGCACTCTTATACCATGGCTTAACATAGGTTAAACCACTCAAAGTGGAAAAGTACAACGCTTTTGATCGACAATCTTGGATTTTAAGCTGTACAATCTCTTTAAAAATGCTATATAATGCATCTTCCCTTTTTGTGACAATCCTTGTGCCTTTCACACATACTCTACTATTAATTGCTTTTTTTCCCCTTGATTCCATTGGTGTCTGCGAAACTTATACCCATTGACAAAATACATTAGAAATGTTTTGACCACCCTTAGAGGACCTCAAGCTAAATCCAATAGATATTGATTGACTACATCATTCAAGGGGTTGTGAATTTGAGAATAACATAATTTCATATCAAAATTTCATCAGACAACTGTAAACAATGTTATATAGGACAAATAATTATTATTTATACATACAAAAGAGCGATACCAAGAAGCAAAGTGAGCACTGATCATTGCTTTGGTGTCCTTGTCTTGTATATTTGGGTACTTAGTCTTCAACCAATGAACAAACATACTACAAGGAATAACAATTTAAATAATTAGTATTCCAAATTTGAGCTAATTAAAGTTAAAGATATAGAATGATTTATTAAGATAGCTACACAAATACTTATTCTTTAAATAGCTCAACTTTTTCACAGTTTAAAAGCATGTGTATTGTGACTGATTTCAATTCTTTGTCATCCAAATATTGCTCTTGGAAAAAGCTACCAAAGCATCCTAGAAGATTGAAGATGGAAAGAATAAGTTTCAGGAATGCATCACCATCCCAGTTATCATTCCTATCAACCCTATCAACTCTTATGCTTTAGCATTGCACATTAGGGTCAAAATAATATGGACAAAACTAAGCTATCTTCTTACCCGTTTTCTTCCTTAACATATTAAGAAATCTTTCAAATGGATACATCCATCGATAACATATAGGGCTACTTACCTTTGCTTTGAATTATAAATGAATAGGCAGATGCTCCATTGAGTTGAAAAAACCTGGTGGGAAGATCTGTTCAAGCTTGTATATTATCAGGGAAGTATTTTGTTCCATTTGGAGCAATTTTTTTCTCATAAGACCATTGAGCACTATTCCCTAAAAAATCGACTCAACTCAATTAAGGCCCTACATACAAGATTTGAGACTTTAAAAAAGGCAATAGGAAACAATTTTTCCATGAAAAAAATGACAATTATGGCATTTCATACTAAGTATCTTACCATTGCCTACATCAACGCACCTATCCAATTTGGAGGCATAATCATCAGGCATCCTCAATTACTTGACCCATTTGCAAACTGCCTTTCTCTCATCTAAGCTCAAGGAGTAGGAAGCTTTTGGTTTATATATTTTTTCATTTGCAGCCTTTTTAAATTCTAACTCCTTTCTTTTGCAGTATTTTGATAAATCTAACCTTGCCTTAATATTGTTTTTTTCTTTTCCTTTAATATCTATCACTATATAAAATACATTATCAAAGATGTTCTTTTCTATGTACATGGCATTGAGATTGTGTTGGAGTAAGTTGGATTGCTAATATGAAAAGTCCCAGAATATGTTTCTTTTAGTCCAATTATGACTTTTGGAATAAAATAAACTCGATTAAAAACTTGCTCACCGGTTAATCTTGGAGGACATTCAGATCTTTCCACTTTATTTTTGATAAAGTTGTTCTTATTTCTTTTGTAAGGATGATTGTATGGTAGGAACTATTTGTGACAATCAAACCATAATTATTTCCTCCTATGCTTTAAGGTGAATGCTTTTATGGATTCTATACATATCGACCAAGCTAATTTTCTAGTCATTTGCCAGTAAAATAATGACCTATATGCAGGAGAGTCATTGATGGTCCATATTAGTGTGGCTTTCATTTGAAAGTTTTACTTCATTAAAATGTCATACTTTGGAACATCGTCATTTCACAAAGTGAGTAATGCATCTATCAATGGTTGTATAAACACATTAATATTACTCTTTGGATTTTTTGGACCTAGGACAATCAAGATCAGGAACATATATAAAATTGTCATACACATATCCAAAGGCAAATTGTAAGGAGTGACTATTACTAGCTAACATGAATATGATGCAATGTTATGTCCAAATGGAGTGAATCCATTATAACACATCCTAAATCTTACATTTTGAGGATCGACTACATACTCTGAGTACTTTTAGTCAAATTATTTCCAAGCTTCTCTATCTAAAGGATCACACAGAATGCCTGTCTCCTTTTGATTCTTATAATGCCATCTCATATGAGGAGCTAACTTCATCAAAGTATACAACCTTTCCAACCTCAGATAATGGTAGATAATACATTCTCTTAAAGGAAACTTCTTCAATATTTTGGCATGTCCCCTATTCCATAAACTGAGACAAACCACAAATTCTATATTCTTTCTCAAATCTAGCTTTCTTGTATAACAACATGCGTCTTTTCTTACAACAATATATTTTCTCATGCCTTAATCCTAACTTTTTTACTAACTTTCACATTTTATAAGAAGTTAAGAGGAACAACATTATCAAATAGGTGTGTCTCTGTCATAAGTTGTATAATCTAATTAAAGGAATTATGAGGTAAGTTGAAGTCAGATTTTATGCTTAACATCCTAATTGCTAATTACAATTTTGAATGGTTAGTACAACATGTCTATAATGGCATATGTGCAGTTTCTAACATTTCATAAAAGTTATGGGCATTCCTATTTAGAAGTTCTTCTACATTGCATTCTAAGTGAGTTACAACATCTAGCACCAACATCCAACACTATGTTTTTCATGTCTATTATTTGCATCATGCAAATCCCATGTCACACCACTATAAGACTCTCCTTTTTGTATAGGTTTCTCCTCACCATGATTATTATTGGTCCCTTTTTACCAAAATTTTGATTTAGATTCTAGTTGAATTTTTAGTAGAAGTTTTTAAACTTCTTTAGAAGTTTTTAAACTTCTTTAGAAGTTTAAGAGAATTATCAAAGTCTATTTATTGATAAGTAAAAATAAATTGTAGTCATCAATTAAGAATTAATATACAATGCAAAATAGATTATTAAAATAGAATATGTGCAAAAGAAAAATAAATGTAGAAAAAATAAAGAATAACAAATTTTAAAAGTGGTTCCACTTTAATTGAAATCACAATTGAAATGTACGTACATTCTAACCAAATCCTCAACTGGATGGTCCTTTTTTATTCCTAAACACTAGACTTTACAAGGCTCTTGCAAACCAGTTTACAGAAGAATTAGCTAAGCTCTTGTGAATCAGTTTAGATACAAAATACTTTACACCTTCTACTAACTATAATCAACCTCAAAATTAAAAAAAATGCAAAAGGAAGATCAACCTCTTCCTTTATAGCTCAGATTTCTAATCAACCTCAGAAATCTAACAAACTAAAACAAGAATTAAGGATAAAAATTCAATACTCTAATTGAGATATAAATCTCAATTATCTATTGTGTGTTCTTCTTCAAATTGATCTAAGAATGCTTTAATTTGATGAAAATAGATGAGGTAGAGATAGATCAGCTTTGGGCTTTATTTTTTCTTAGTTTTTTGCAATTGGTGTTTTCAAAGTTATGTTTGAAATGAGGCTAAGTTCTATTTATAGTGTGACAATTGAATTTTAAAAAATAACTAACTTTTAATTTAGAGTGGTTACTAACTTATGAATCAATTCATAAATCGATTTATCTATGAATATCATCATAAACTTGATAATTAAATTGGTGTATGAATTGTTTCACACTATCATGTGAACAGGTCATGAATTAATTACCTAATCGATTCTCAAAATTTTCTAACCTTTGGTTAAAAAATAATTTTCAAAACAATTCTTCATGAATCAATTCATGTTCATTTCACAAGATTTTTAGTATGAAAGAATTCATGAATCAATTCACATAGTAGAAAATAGTCTTTATAAAAATTTCACTTGTGAAAGAGTATTTGAAAACTTTTTTAGAAATTTGTTTATTTTAACTCATTTCAAATGATTTATTTCTATCTTAACTTAACTATTTTAAGAAACTTATTTGGATCAAATATGAATTAGATCACACTTACAAAAAATTAGGTTGACTTTGATCCTGTAATCAAATAATAGATACTAAACATATGGTCAAATTATGATATTGATCAAAATTATTTTTTAACATCAAAACTAAAAAAGGTATGGTAGCAATGTTAACAATCTCTCTAGCAAGGCTAACAATCTTTCCTTTTTTGATGGTAACAAACAATTTTAGATGAGGGTCAAAGTTTATAAAAAAAATTCAAAAATTAAGTATTAGAATCTCATCTTTCTTAAACTCAATTTTCTTATATCTCCCCCTTTCAATGAGGGTTAAAGTTTTTCAAGAATTTCTAAACTTTCTTACTCCTCCTTTAAAATCTTAAATCTTTGAAAACTTTTTTTCTTAATATTACTCCCCCTTTTCATCTAAAATATCATTACTCATTTTCATCTATAATTTTTTCTTAGTCTCCTTTTTGGTACATCAAAAAGAAATAATGTATATATAGAATTCATAAAAAGTGAAGTAGAAAAGAATGAATAATATATAGTTAGTATTCATATATAGAATCTAGAATTCAATCAAAATACAATATCAAAATAATCATATAATAGGGAAAAATGGGACTAAGGAACTTGAGTGAGTGAGTGAGAGAGTTTTTAGTAGTTGCAATAAGAAAAACTATGAAATGTGCTATGAATTGATTTGTGAAATGATTTATAATGTAAATTTTTGAGATATGAATTGATTCATGAATCAATCATGAATCAATTCATAAATTCAAAGAAATCCTAGAAAAATTCGAGCCAATTCAGAGAGTCCTGAAAATAATTTTCATGCAATTTTGTTACAAAATGGTTAACAAATGATATGTTTACCAATTCATGATGACTCTAACATAATTGAAAACTCATATCTCAAATCAACTACCCGCAAAACAAACTTAGGAGAATCTCCGACGCCTAAGTTAGAATTAACAAAGTAATATAAAATTAAGCATAAAAGATAAAAATATCAAAATAGTAATTATGTGGCGAGAGCAACCATTGTCCAAGTACCATAAGTTGCTTCTTTGTCTTCCACAAACCTATAAAATAGAAATTATGCTTGCATAGGTGGTACCCAATGGATCTTGGGTCTATATTTGTTAGTAAACATAACAAGATTTCCTTTAGGTAACCAAATTAATTCCTCATTTGGTTTCAAAACATAAGTTCCATTTCTATGTGGATAATATCTAATATGATGACCTCTTTGATTATAATAAAAACAATTTATGTAAGCAAAGTTCCTTTTTTTCTTTTGCTATTTATATCCCAATCCTTTCTTATTTTGAAAGTTCTATTGATTCCTTAAGATGTTAAGTCTCATCTCACTATTAGTAAAGTCTTGTAAAGCTTTGGTCAAGCTATTTATTTAAGATCTATAGGTTTCATATTGATTACAAATTTTAATTTCACTCAATAATCTTTCAGCTAAATCATACAAGTCATTGTTCTTTTTTTTAATTTGTTTAATTTTCTCAAGCAAGCTTTTATTCTCAATGTTTGCATGCTTTAACTCTTTTTTAGCTTATTGTAATGATTCATAAAGTTCATTGTATAAATCAACAAGCTCATCATTAATCTTATCATCACTAGAGAAAAAGAAGGATTGATTTTCATATACCTTAATTTCTGTATCTTTTTGAGCCATAAGGCCGAGCAATGCTTCTTCTTCCTTTTCTTCTTTTTCAGAATCCACGTCCTTATCTCCCTAAATAGCTAAGTTGGCTTTCTTGAAGGATGGCTTCCTTTTTTTTGTTTCATTTTCTAGCTGTCTCTTCAAATATGCACGGTAATCCAGTTTGATATGTCCGGGCTTCTTACATTCAAAATAAGTTAGAGTAGTGTTAGAAGAATTTCCTTGATTATTCTTATTTTGATTTCTTTTTTATGGAGTAGCTCTTATCTTTTCTCTGCTTCTATTTTCTTTGAGAAATCTCTGTAGTTTCTTGCTTAATAATCCCATGTCAACTTCTTCATCTCCACTTTCACTATTGTCTAATTCATCTTTATCATCAAATATGTTTGCAGCTTTTAGCGCTAAGGTTCTCCTTTTCTTATTATCACCATTTTTCTTGCATCTTTTTAGCTCAAGCTTATATTCTTCTAAGTTTTCATAGAGCTCTTGAATGGTAGGCATTCTCGTTTTAAATGATTCTTTGATAGCTGTAACTTTAGGTTACCATTTCTTCTATTAGAGACCTTGATATCTTGTGCACTAGATTTGCATTGTTAAAAGTTCTATCCAGAAGCATAAGATGGTTAGTAATAACAATAAATCTTTGAATAAGATCCCCAATTAATTTTCTTTTTCCATCTTAAACATCTCATATTAGGATATCAAGACATGAACCTTAGAGGCTTTGATTTGTGTTATTGTAATGTGAGCTACTTCTATTGTATCCCATATTTGTTTTAATGTAACACAATTGGATATTCTTTCATATTCATTTGGAGAAAGAATTAGAAATGATCCACTTGACTTTAGAGGCTAAGAGATGTCTTTTTCTTTCCTCTTCAGTTCAAAGAGATTTGGGTTTTGGCTATGCGATTCCATTAATTAAAGTTTTTTATTATATCCATCCTCAACAATCTCCCACATGTCTACATCAGTGGCTTCAATAAAATCTTTAATTTTTTACTTACAATAAGTGTAATGTTGTCTATTAAAGCTAGGGGATTTATTTAAAGGTGGACATTCAAGCAAAAGAGTAAAACTAGAATTCATGATCCTCTTGAAAATAAAAGAGTATAAAGAGCCGAAGCTCTGATACCAATTGTTAATCTCTTTTTACAAAAATTTTGATTTAGATTCTAGTTGAATTTTAAGTGAAAGTCTTTAAACTTCTTTAGAAGTTTAAGAGAATCATCAGAGCTTATTTATTAATAAGCAAAAAATAAATGTAGTCACTAATTAAGAATTAATATAGAATGCAAAAATAGATTATCAAAATAGAATATGTATAGAAGAAAAATAAATGCAGAAAAAAAATACTAAATTTTTAAAGTGGTTTCACTTCAATTGAAACCACAATTAAAGTATACATCCACTTTAACTGAATCCTTAACCTGATGGTCCTTTTTTATTCCTAAACACAAGATTTTACAAGGCTCTTATGAACCAGTTTACATAAGAATTAGTTAGGCTCTTGCGAACCAGTTTAGATAAAAAATATTTTACACCTTTTACTAACTATGATTAACCTCACAATTAAAGAAAATGTAAAGGGAAGATCAACCTCTCCCTTTGTATCTTAGATTTTTAATCAACCTAAGAAATCTAAAAACTGAAACAAGAATTAAGGATAGAAATTCAATGCTCTGATTAAGATGTAAATCTCAATTATCTATTGTGTGTTCTTCTTCAAATTAATCTAAGAATGCTTTAATTTGATGAAAATAGATGAGGTAGAGATAGATCAACTTTAGGCTTTGTTTTCTCTCAGTTTTTTACTATTGCTATTTTCAAAGTCATGTTTGAAATGAGGTCGAGTTCTATTTATAGTGTGGCAACTAACTTTTAAAAATAACTAACTTTTCAACTGTGAATCAATTCAAAGTGGTTACTAACTTATGGATTGATCCTTGAATCAATTTATTTATGAATATCATCAAGAACTTCATGACTAAATCAATGTGTGATTTGATTCACACTATCATGTGAACAGGTCATGAATCGATTACCTAATCAATTTTCAAAGTTTTCTAACCTTTGATAAAAAAATAATTTTCAAAATAATTCTACATGAATCAATTTATGTTCATTTCACAAGATTTTTAGTATGAATCGATTCGTGAATTGATTCACATAGTGAAAAGCAATTTTTATAAAAATTTCACTTGTGAAAGTGTATTTGAAAACTTTGTTAGAAAACTTTTTATTTTAACTCATTTCAAATGATTTATTTCTACCTTAACTATTTTAAGAAACTTATTTGGATCAAATATGAATTAGATCACACTTATAAAAGATCCTAATTCATACAATAAAATTGCTATCTAAAGGTGGATCTCTTGAATAATATTAGGTTGACTTTGATCCTGCACCAAATAATAGACTTTAAACATATGGTCATATTATGATATTGATCAAAATTATTTTTCAACATCAAAACTAAAAAATGTATAATCATAATGCTAACAATCTCCCTAGCAAGGCTAACAATTAGGAGATAAAAATTTTCTACATTTATGTTTGGAGCATGGATACTTTATCCGACCATTGTATAAATAAATTGGCTAAGTTTTTACAAATCAACAAATTCTTCAATCCCATTAAGAAAACTTGTCCTATATCTAATACATCCTAAAAGAAGTTTATCATACATCCACTTATGGTGTCCTAGAATTTTCATATTCTATTTTTTGAAATTTACATTAAAATATATTAAGTTTTCATATATGTCGTAATTTATCTACATATTTTCTCTTATTTACTAAATATTTTCAAACATATAAAAATCATAGGAAAGTTTGTCAACATTTTATCCTAGCTCAAAAAAAAAAAAGAAGATAAAGTTTCTGTGATAGTAACTACATTCATATTTCTAACAACACACAATTTTATATTTTAATAATTCCATTCATAAAAAAGAAAGCAACAATAGAGTTAATATTTATAAGACAGTTACTAATTTCAAACATTAACAAAATTGAAATATATATAATTTCTAACCTTAAATTAAGTTCTAATTGGAAATATACTTAATTTCTAAAGTAATATCAACAACATTATTAAGTATGTCATCTAATTATTTAATCCTACTTAATCTAATTCAAAATATATATAATTGCTAAATATAATTCAAAATATATAAGTAGTCCATCTTAATTCAAATATATAAGAAAATATAACTAATAATTAAAAATATGTACTAACCTTTGTGTCTAAGATAGAAAATTCGCAAAAAAAAAAAAAAAAGGTACACAAACTCAAGTCCAAAATTATATAAATCAAAATAAGAAAAATTAGTCAAATCATAAAAAAAAGTAATAATTAAATACAAATAATCGGTAAAAATGTAAAATAAAATAATAAGAACAATTTAATCGATTGAGATTTGTGAAAGATACCTTCAAAGTACAAGATTTAAGCTAGGAAAGCAAGAAGCAGCTCTGATGTGATGGATAAGGGAGAAGAAATGGAAACTAGGCCAGAAGATTGAGCGCTTGAGTGTTTAAACATCTTTGAATTTTTGACAAATTTTTCAATCGGAAACTTGTTATACAATAAGTTTCATTAGAAATCCATCAAATAAAGCAAATATAATTTTTTAAAAATTTATGCCCATTTTCTAGTGGAATTTTCAATGGAACTTATTGTCCAACAAATGTTTAAATAGAAACCATGATTAATAATCTGTAGGAGTACCTCAAACAATTAGTTTTGAAATTGTCTCATGACATGAATAATTTCAAGTTTCAACCATCTCCTATCTAGTAAATAGGATATAGAAAGGAAAACCTTTTTCAAGAACATTTTTAAGGAGGTTCATACTATTTCAAATTTACAATACAATAGAAAGGACAACAACATGCCAACGAAGATGACTTAATGAAAAGACGAAGTGTTATTTTTTATTATTCACAAAAGAAAGGGCAAAAAGAACCCATAAGGATGACAGTATCATCATTGGTGTAGGTAAGCCTTTCACAACCACATCCTTTGATATGTAACTTGCACCTCCTTTCCAATCCTTTGTCAGATTATCAACAGTGAAAAATATCTTTAAATTTTGTCACAAAGAAAATTAAAAGAAATATACACCAACAAAGATTAATAAAAGAGATTGACTATTAACAATCTATAATAAACATTTTACCTTTATGGCATTACAAGAAGATTTGGCAATGATTAAGAAAAAAAAAGCCATAAAAGACAGGCATTACAACATGGGGAAGATTGTAAAAATTATCAATAAAAAAGGCTCGACACCTACCTAAAGTTGGGATAATATTATGGACTAGCATAATCAGTCAATTTATTAGAAGTTTGATTATTGAATGTCAAATAATGTTATTTATTTATCAACCTGAATATGTGATCATATGATTATTAGGCTTTAGTATGGCACTTAAACTATTTGTAAATCTATTGTTATGTGGGTTTTGCTTGTTAGGCTACTAATAATGGGAAGGATAGCCCAATTCATTCTCACAAAGAGAGGTCCCTAGTCTCACCCTATATATTACTATTGTTGCCCCATTAAGATAATCGATTCAAAGCTAATAACAACATTTAGGGTAGAGAGGAGTTTAACTCTTCTTTCTTTTTTGTCCTTTCTTTTCTCTTACAATTAATCATAGATAGAGACCATGCGTAGTGGTTATGAATATCAGATTATCAACAGGTGCATGTTCAATTACATATTTATTATTTTACATATTTATACATGTTGTATGATGTGATTAGATTTGAATATTTTGATAGCTACAATTGTTTCAACAAGTTGCATCAGAACCTAATTAATCACATGCTAATGGTTATGTTATGTATACTGACCTAAGGTTTATGAAGTTCAAACATGTGATTTTAAATTAAACTCGAATATGGAATAATTGAATGCAAAATGTTAAAGCTTTTATTCCTTATATCATTATGGTTAATTTGCCTTTTGAATTGTGTGAAATGAATGTGTGTGTGTTGGGAATTTTGATCTTGAAATTTTTGGCCTCTAACCTTTGATGAATGCCTCTCATAACATACCATTCTCTTTTCACTTATAGAGCTTGTATTTCATTTTTCCTGGATAAATCTAGATTTAATACTTGCTTCATTTCTTCAATTTTTGTTTAATGTTGTGAAATTGTTTTAGAAACTGCTTCATCTAATTATACAAATTATGTCTAAGATTTTTTTTTTCATCGATTATAAGATATGTAATTGTGAATTGTCATTATCTTACTAGCATAATTATATATGATACTCTATAATGATTTTTGAGGCAATTTAGGTAAGTTTCATCTCTCCTTAATGTTTTAAATTTTGTTTTTTATATTTTTCTTGGAATTATTTGTGTAAACACAATTTATATATTCATGTGATAATTTCTTACTCAAATTATTATTGATTATTTTTTGCATATTTGAAATCACATTGATTTTAAGACCTATCACATAAGAAATATTATGTAAATAAAAAAAATTGTATATTATGTATTTATATTTGAAGTATGATGAGACATGAATTTTTTAACACTATGTCTTATAACTTGATGTGAGGTAAAAAATTTACACAAAATATTTTGAAAAGCTTAAGTTGAGCTACATGGTTTCATTATTGACAATAGGCAAAGATGTATAGCTAAATAAGCGATAAGAAAGCTCCACATATGATGGTTATGAAGTATCATGGGACGTATTCTAACACTAAAAGTAAAGGAGAAAATATCCAAGTACTATTTTTGTCTTATATAATTATTATTAAAATCTCATAATATAAATTTTGTATGATTGAGGACCTATTTATCGTACTCTCTGAATTTTGATTGAAAATTTTATACCAAATTCTCATATGCTTATGCACAATATATTTTTTGTACTCTCATTTTTTATTTATCTAATGAGATAATTTACTGATGAAATGATGTTTTTTGTTTGCTTGTCTATCGTGAGATTAGTTATATTTTTATGGAAATAAAAAAATTATTTTTTAGAGAGTAATATATTATTAGTGTACTCACTCTATCGGTGTGACATTATTAATATATTTTTACCAAAATATAAATAGTAAATAAGATATTATGGTTTTATAATTTTAAATGCTTTATCAGTGTTAAATTTTAAAAACACAATATTCAATCCTATATTATATTTTAAAATCGTAAATATCCTGTTAGTGTTAGATTTTTGAATATAATATTATTTTTAAACGACTTGCTTATCCACTATAATTTGGAATTCTTTGGTGAGATTATAGTGAATAAGAAATAAACAAAAGATTGTATATTTATTGTAAGGAACAAGGTAGCATGATTGCATTTATATGCACCATGAATATTCATCATGAACATATTTTAATGAAATTGCTCTGGCTTTTTTGCTTCTATACAATTAATTTTTGTTATTATTTTTTTATGGGAACAATAATGAGGATTAGGAGTCTCTCAAATTATTTTTTAGCTATCATAAATTGATTATAATAAATATTTTTTATGATTATGTATCCATTTATTGTGAAACCAATTATAATCAATTTCTTGTGTATGATAATTCTTGTTTAAAAGTTATTATATGAGAAGTTGATATGTGACACTGACGTGTTAATCATGTTAATTTTATAATGGCATTATTTAGTTTTAAAAAAATATTTTGTCAAGTTTACAAAATTAATGAATTTTTAAATTACGTTATTTTGATGCAATTAATGTTAATATTTAAATTTTATTGAATTGTGCATGTTGTTTATTTTGTTAAACTTGAAAAATGCTTTTATAGATATTTAATGATGATCCAATATATATGGTTTTTTAATTAGTTATGTGTCCACCTATCATGAACTAATCATGATAAAATAAACTAAAACATTGTTTTATATACTGAGGAGATATTCTAATTATATATATGAGTGTGTAGGTAATTTACAAATTATATAATAATGTACATGTCTTATTCGTATGACATTATTTGATATAATTATGAGATTAAGGAAAATAAAATAAAAACATCTCAAAACAATATGACCTCTTTCTATGGAGTGTAACCTTTTGCGTGAGAAATTTTGATACCAATTTTTTTAGGATTGGGCGATATGCTTAATTACTTGGCATGAATCAAATATTGTAAATCATATTATAATCAACTTTTGTTTGTCTAAAAGAACTCAAGTAATAGAATTTTAAATGGATCATTTTGAAAAATTATGTTCTATATTTATTTAGAAAAGGGGTGGAGACTTGGTTATTATTATGTCCTCATAATTGTAGTAAAATAATGAAGTGTGATTGGTCCAATATTTTTCCATTGTTAATGACATAACTGTGTACTTAAGTATCATATATATATTTGTGCTCATATATATTTTGTTTATGCTTAAGTTGTTTTGGAGTGAAGGTTGTGTCCCCAATTAAAAGGGGAAAGTCCTAATTGTGTTTAACCTGTTAATTAATGATCTATTGTGGATATGTGTTTGTGATAATATGAGGTACTATTTTGTTACTAATGTCAAATAGACATTCATAGTTACCTTAGTAGAACGTTGTACTCATTCATTGTAGTTGATTCACCTTATATGATGAAATAACTATGTTTGAGCTATTAGTATATCAATCCTTTATAGATATGTGGTTGTGAATAGACATTTATACTTACCTTAGATTGAATAATAGAGTTTGGTACTTTTTTGTGGGGCAATAGTTTGAATTAGGTCTAGTGCTTGAGAGCTTATTATCACATGTTTATGTTGTGGCAACTTTGCCATTACATATTTTTATCATATATATTGATTTTTGTTAGAGAAAAAATTCAATAAGTTTGATATTTATCTTAAATGGCTACAAAAACTCCACTACTGAAAGGTTTTCACTATTTGGAATAATATTGACTCAAATGGGTTGTTTTGCCTTATGATATATTATGTTAGTAGGAGTGCATATATTATAATTATAATATTGTTGATAGCCACTATATATATACCCATTGATGAGTAGGCTTTTTACCATTTAAAGCAGTATTGGCTCAAATGGGGTTGGTTCAGCCTTGTAATATCTTGGATTAGTGGGAATATATATGTATGACTAATGTTGTCATAATAACGTTTCATTGTTATATGTTGTTAAGCACAATTATAATGAAATCTATGATATACTACTTAATTATAATGTAGAGACATTTTAACTAGTCTCGACTTTGTTGAATTAAGATATATTGTAGAGCCTCAATAATGCATCCTGGGTAGATACTAAGACCATTTTGGTGATATTTATATCTGATTGCATTTTTCATTCTATAATTTTTTATTTTTCAAATGCACTTTGCATTTGGTCATAAAGGTATAGGTATTAACATGTGTAATATCAATGTCCATATTAAATATGATGATCCAGATGTTAAAGGTTTCTAATCTTATTGTTGAACGATGGTTGTATAGTGTCAAATCATTATTTGACATTCATTATTATGGTTGTAATCTATGATATTATTTTTCCTTACTTATACTGTCCAAGTGAGAGATTATTAGAATAATATTATGAACTAGCATAGTCAATCAATTTATTTAAAGTTAGATTATGTCAAATAATATTATTTATTTATCAACCCAAATATATGATCATATTGTTATCGGGTTTTAGTGTGACATTAAGACTTCTGTGGATCTATTATTATGTTGACTTTGTTTGTTGGATTATTGATAATGGGAAGGCTGGCCTAATTGTTACCACAAAAAGGGGGGGCTCTACTTTCATCCTATATATTATTGTTACTTAATTAAGACGACAAACTCTAACCTATTGACGATATTTAGAGTAGAAAGGAGTTCTCCTCTTTTTTCTTCTTCATTTTTTATTCTTTCTCACAAGTAATTATAGATAGAGATCATGCATAGTGGGTATTGATATTAGATTATCACCAAATGCATGTTCAATATAATTATTATTTTATATATACATGTTGTATGATGTGATTAAATCTAAATATTTTGATGGTTATAAGTATTTCAACACTTGAGTGTTATCATCAAGATTCTTCAATATAGCCTCAATAACATCAATATGAGTAATGTAACAAAAAAAAAAAAGAAGATCTCAATAAGGTGTAAATAAGAAATTAGTGAAAAGAGACATTGTTCAAAGTTACAAATATATAACATCATTGAAATGTTGACAACTAGGATTAAACTCCATATTCTAATTACACTCAATGTCTACAATTTTCAATAAGCTTACCATGCCAATATGCTTATTCATATTGGGCGTATATTTGAGTTTTTCAATAGGCCTAAATGAAACAATTCAAATCAATTAAAAAATGAGTGCCCTTGTTTACTATTGTGAATGGCTCTACTAGGAATGGCAATGAACCTCGGTTGGGCGGGGATCCGGTAGGGAATCCCAGTTCGGGGCAGGAATCGGGGGATTGATTTGGGGAACGGGGACGGGGAATGGGGAAAAAATTTTTCCTGAATAGATTTCAGGGTTGGGGACGAGGATTATGCTCCCTCACCTTGATATGTAAAAAGATTAATTTTGCATATTATTTTTACATTATTTACTGTGTTTTGATTGTTTTTTTTATATTTTTTTAATTAATTTTACATTATTTAATGAAAAATAGGTACTTAAAATTTTTTTAAAAAATTTTCATGGGTCCCCGCGGGGACCCATTTCCCCGCCAGGATCGGGGACGGAGACCAATTTTCCCCCCCAGTGTCAGGGACGGGGACAGGGACCTCATTCCCCACCCTGCCCTACCCCATTGCCATTGTTAGGCTCTACTTTTCATTTGAACCACATCTCCTGGTTTTAAGCTTCAAAATATGGACTTATTTTTCCTTTAGGATACACTTGCAATGATTTGAAAATTAAATTAACCAAGGAGTATTTTTGAATGTTAGCAACTTGAATAATAAGATGAGACAAGTAATGTCTCCACTAATAGTGACAAACCTTGATTAACAAATCAAAGTATCCCTTATATTATATTTGATTAGATGGAATGGCAGGAGAATGAGAATGAATAAAAAGTTTGATTAGTAGGTACAATGGAATAGGAATGTCCATTCCATCACAAAAGTAATGGAATGAGTCATTCATCATTTATGGATTGACTTTTTTACAATCTTGTCCCTTTACATCTTTCATATATTTCAAAACTATCCTTATATTAATAAATAATAAAATAATGTCATCTTTTCAATATTTTTACTGTAAAAATATTTTAATAATAGAATTTAAAATAAGATATTTTATATCACTTATAAAATAAATATTATTTATCATAAAAAAATTATTTAATAAAAAATAAAAAATAATGAATCAGAATTTGTTAATATATAAAAAGATTTAAAATTATATAAAAAAAAGACTAGCATACTTAAAGAACAAAACAATGTTATATTATTAATAAATGTTAGTGATTTTTGGCCATTAACATAATGAATTTCCAAATAATATAAATTAATTATTTAACTTATATATTATGATTATTATTTTGTTGGTATTGCAATATTACATATTTACCTTATATTGATTGGTATATAACTTAAAGGATTGAACACTTGCATATTTTATTGCTTTTAAATATTTATTTAAATATTTTTGTTATAAGAATATTATTGTAATTGACTGTATCTTTTCATTTCATTCCTACAATATCTTGTTGTATCAAACATAATTATGGAATGAAATGTCCCTTTAATTCTTGAGCACACCAAACATAATTATGGAATGATCATTCCATTTCATTATATTCTGTTGCATTTTCATTTTCATTTCCATTCCCACTCTCATTCCCATTCTTATTTCATTTCATCCAACCAAATATAACATTAAATTCTAGATCCAATACAAAAGTATACCTAAGATTGAGATGTATGTGCAATTCTACTATAAACTCTGTAAATTTGATAGTAAGCAATAAGTTGCAAGTATCTATAAAGCATCCACAATGGAACGAAACATGGATGTATGATATATTTTGCTTTCCCTTCGACATCTTTTTTCCATTAGAGCCCTAAAGTAAAATGGATGCTTAAGGGTTACAAATTGTGAAACAAAATTTAAAATAATAAATTACACATAAAAAGGAACTATCTGAATGGATTGTATATCAAACCTTGTAATGATGTAAGAAGCAACATCCAAGCCCAAAATGGATATAGAATATCATTGTGCAAGCCACAAGTTTGATAATTGTAAATTGTAGTGATTTTGGGGCAGTAACAAATTATAGCATATAACATTAGTCTCATATTTCTAATATCATATAAAATAGAAGTTGAAAGCACATTTCGGTCCATATGAATAACATTACAATACCTTTAATGCATAATTATTAGACTTAACAAGGAAAGTTAAGCTATTTTTAAATGTAAGCAAAATCATGATTTGTCTTATGGAATATGTACCTGAATAGCTAACTATTATGGCTAACTTTAGCAGTATCTTGTAGCTTGGATTCAATCCATTTGTCCAGATTGAGTGCTAAAAAAACACCCTTAATGAAGCATTTGAAGAAGAAGGAACTCAACTACAATGCAAACTATAAAAGAAGAGATTTTCATTCAAAAATCATTATCTTTTTAATAATAACCAATCTGAAAGGTATAATCTAGTGACTTTAGTGCAAATTTCTTAAAAAGATCCTAAATGTTGTTATGACTAAGTACCTTAACTTTATACATCATAACTTACCACAAAAATACTCATTAGTATTTTCAGACTTCTCTTCTTTTATTTATTCTAAATGAGCCTACAAATAGACACAACAACTTGAGTAATTAGTTCATGAAAACAATTAATTGAAACCTTTTAAAAGAAAACTAGCATACCTAAGTATATAAGCACGGTGGAAACAAGGATTGTATTTTCAATCATTACCATAAAATACTACTAAGTTTCCAAGTTTTAAATAGAGCAAAGGACCTTCACACTTATTCAAAATTCTTCACAGATGGTGTAAAAGTCAAGAATAGTCAAGCACGGGACCCTTTGCAACCTTCTGAATATATAGAAGCCAAAATCAATGTCATCCCATCAAGATGTGACCCGATGAGGAAGAAGGAATTTATGCTAGGTTTGGACCACTCAATGCATGCTCAAATCATAGCTCAAGGGAATAAATGGAGAAAGTGAATCAAAACTAAAGGCAATCATTTCTAGTAACTAAAAGCAAGGGAATCAAAATTAAGGTAGCTGTTTCGAGTAACAGAAAACAAGAGAATCAAAACTGAAGGTAGCTATTTCACATTCTCCCACTTAGTCTATATGTGTTATTTATAATAATATCTACAACATATGAATTCATTTACTTAAATGAAATAACAAAATACATGGATCAATGTGACAATTCATTTAAGAATGAGTATTATTTTCCTTGTATCACTATGTATTTTATTCTTCAACTTAATGAATAAACCTTATGTTTATTCTTGGTCCAACAAAATTGTTATACTCAAAATATAAATTGTACACCATTATAGAGATAACAATATTAAGTTTCATTATAAATGATATAAATATTATATCAAATTTACAAGATAGGACCAAGTCCCATTCATATCACATGATTCTTAAATTTCATTGGTGGTATCCTTTTAGTCAAATGATCAGCTATCATCAATTTAGTGCTAATATGTTCAATGACCTCTTTATTTTCTTTGATACATTCTCTATGGTTAAATACTTGATGTCGATGTACTTGCTTCAACTTTCACTTTTATTATTTTTAGCCATGAAAATCATAGTTGAATTGTCATAGAATATCAATGGCCTAGAAATAGAATCCATAATTCTAAGCCCAAAAATGAAACTCTTTAGAAATACACAAAACAAGAGATGAATTCAACCTCTATGATAGATACAGTAGTCAATGATTGTTTCACACTCCTCCAAGACATGATTCCACCAACGAGCCTAAAAATATAACCTAATGTTGATTTTTGTGAATCAAAGCAACTAACAAAGTCTAAATCAGAGTAGCTAACTACCTTCAGACTATCAGTATGCCTGTAGGTAAACATGTAGTTTCTAGTCTCTTTTAGGTACCGTATTACTTTCTTTATAGGCTCTACTGGTCCATACGTAGATTACTTTTATATCTTTCTAACATTTTAATAGTAAATTTGATGTCAGGTCTTGTACAAACTTGAGCATACATCAAGCTTTTGACAACAGAGGCATATAGGATGTACCATATCTATTCTCTATCCCCCTTTACAATAGATGCCACACTCGATGAACAATCCTCCATTTGAAATCTTTCTAAAACCTTATTAATTTAGGTTTCTTGCAATAAAACCAAATCACAACAAGATTTATCTCTATAGATCTTAATGCCAATGACATAAAATGGTTCACCCATATCCTTTATATGAAATCTTCTAGAGAGAAATTGATTTACCTCATGTGGCAACCCTTTATTATTAGTTGCAAGTAAAGTATAATCTACATAGAACACAAAGAAACAAGGTTTATTCCATATATATTGATCCATGATATTCTCTTCAAAACCAAATGAAGAGATAACATCATGGAATTTTAAATACGACTGATGAGAGGTTTGCTTCAGTCTATATATAGACTTCTTCAACTTGTAAACCAAATGCTCATCATCACTAGTGAAGAATCCTTCTAATTATGTCATATAAATCTCTTCCTTTAGATCACCATTGAGGGACAATTTTCACATCCATTTGTTATAAGTTCAAATCAAGTTAAGTTACTCATGCCAAAATAACACAAAGAGAATTTTTCTTTGATACATGAGAAAGTTTCCATGTAATTGATTCCCTCCTATTAAGTGAATCCCTTAACAGCGGGTCTAGCTTTATATTTTTCAATGTTGCCTAATGAATCCTTCTTAGTTTTAAAGATCCATTTACACACAATGGCCTTTGCACCAGTAGACAATGAAACAAGATTCCAGACCCTATTAGATACCATAAAACTTATCTTATCTCTCATGGCATTGAACCACAACTCAGATTCCTTGCATCTTAAGGCTTGTCAAAATGTTTTAGGGTCATGTTCAACTTCAATGTTTTAGTCAAACTCTTGTAAGTTCACAAGGTAACCATTTTTCCAATTGACCTTCTTAATGTTGCATCATTATCCTCTTGGAAAGGGAGGTGCACAACTGGTATTGAGTTCACTAGACTATCATCAGCAACTTTTGGAATCTTAATAATTGGCTATTTAACACTCATTTGGACTTGAGGGATGTTACATAGCTTAATTAATCCATCATTTATGGTGGAAGTGCATTCACTCCCACTAATCAAAGTTATTCTCAAGAAATTTCACATTTCTTGATTCCACAAACCTAATGCTATGAGATGGATAATAAAACTTATACCTCTTAGATCTTTTAACATATCCAAAAAAATAAACACTAATGGTCCTAGGGCCTAGCTTCTTTTCTTGTGGATTATAGACCCTTGCCTTAGATAGTTATTCCCAAATGTGTATATATTGCAAACTCGATTTCCAACCCTTCCATAATTTGAAAGGTGTTTTTGGAATGATTTTAGTTGGAACCCAGTTTAATATATACATAACTGTCTTAAAGGATTCAGTCCACAAGGACTTAGGAGGCTTGAAGCTGCTAAGCATGCTCTACACTATGTTCAATAAAGTCCAATTTCTTCTTTCTATCACTCCATTTAGGTTTAGAGACCCAAGCAAGGTGTATTGTGCTACCATCCCATGCTTTTGAAGAAATTATACAAATTGACTAGATGCTTCTCTATCTTCAGTGTACCTACCATAATATTCTCCACCTCTATCAAATCTCACGATCTTTATTTGCTTATCGAACTATCTCTTTACCTCTACCTTAAATACCTTAAAGGCATTTAATGCTTCATTCTTATTATGAAGCAAACAGAGGTGCATGTATTGTGAGTAATTATCTATAAAGGTAATGAGATACTTCTAACCATATGTATCCAAATCTAGAATGCATATATCTATATGTACGATCTTTAACACATCTGAACTCCTTTTCACACCTTTCTTTGACTTGTTAGTATGATATCCCTTAATGTAGTCTATATAAGTGTCAAAATTTATGAAATCTAGAGTACTAAGTATTTCAACATTCACTAATCTTTTAATACTTTCTAGAGATATGTGCCCTAGTTTATGATGCCACAACATAGAGGAATTCTCATTCATAATACTTCTTTTAATACCAATATTTATCACATAAGAGATACTATCTTGCAGGTTAATTTGAAAAAAACCATCAGACATAGAACCAGTACCAACAAGTTCATATTTATAATAAAATTTAAAAATTCTATTTGAAAAATTAAATGAAAATCCAAGTGGTACAAGTCTTGAAACAGAAATTAAATTCCTAGAAAAACTATTTAAATAGAATGTCTTTTCCAAATCTAAGACAAAATCACTATTGAGAGCAAAACGATATTTCCAAATAGCCTTCATGGGTGAGCTCATCTTGTTTCCAAAATAGATGTTCCACTTATTTCCCATTAGTTTCTTATGGCTTAAAAATCATTACCATATATTTAAAACAAGGATTGAAGAACCAGAGTCAATCCGTTAAGTATTATGAGAAATATCAACTAAATGAGATTCATAACACACAAACGAGATTGGATTATCTTTCTATAGTAGTCAAGCCTTAACCTTGGCACAACTTTTCTTCATGTGCCCTTTCATTTTACAGAAAAAGCACTTGGAATCCTTCTTGAATTTTGTCATGATCCAAATCCTTGGCCATGATCGGCATGAATATCAATCTCTAATTGATAATTAGCAGCCTCTAACCTATCACTACTATCTCTTTTAGCCTTTTCTACTCATAATCAAGTCAATACTTTTGAATCATATTCACTTAATCTTGATTAGTTGGTTTAGAAATAATAAACTTATAGAAATAAAGATAGAAACATTGGCATATAGCCATACTTTTATTACATACAAGGGCATTGCCCAACAAGCCCATGCAAGTTTAAATATTAGTTTCGAAAAGCTTTCTACAAGTCTCCAAAAGACCTACACCAATAACTAACTAGCTCTAAGAGTTGAACCCTACACCACCCCACATATTTCCACAAGGGCAAAGGCAACCAAAAAGTTAGATTAACCTATTTCTTGTCATGAAACCAAAGCATAGGTTAAATTAACTAAGTTTTTGGGTGTATTCTATAGCCATTATATTTACAGATTTTCAAAAGGTTAGCAAAATATATAGATAGATGGCTGAAACCCTAAAGGTCAAACCATTCTATGGCGATCATCAAAAGGACATTTGGGATTTCCAAGGGAATAATCTCAACTTTGTGTAAAACCTCACAACTAACTAAATTTAAAATGACGATGTAGTGAATCTTGATTTGATACACTTCTAAAAGACTCTCTATGGTGGTAATAATGACATCATTAGTGATTTCTATAGGGTTGTTGTTCATCCTTACTTTTTGGAAAGGGGAATAGTTACAAATTCTTGAGAATGTGAAAAATAGTCTACAAATGAGTGAGTCAGTGAAATAAATCTGCACCTAACTTATGTATTTCTCCACAATAACAATACATATGTACATCCTAGCCATATAATCATATTTCATATTAGACATATTATACTTAATAAACAAGTCATAAGTCCTAAAGACTAACCTCTAAATGGCATTGTTAGTCCCAAAAAATATAGATCTTGCCCTTTTTAAATTGAAATAGATTGTATTCTTTTTGATTTATAAAGTGGAAGTCTTTAAAAAAAAAGGTTATCTTTGGAAGCTTATTGGATAATCAAGATTATATTGGAGTTAGTAATAATAAGTGATATAGGATATCATATTCAATTAGACAATTAGAGTACAATTCAAGTACAATAGAATTATAGGAATGTAGCAAAAATAGTTAAACTAGAAAACATTATAGCAGAGACAATTTGCAGCAGGTTATTTATAGTAGAAATGTAATTGTGTAGTAAAGATAAATTGTGTAGAATTATAAAGATCAATAAAGAACAATAAAGACATAGAGATTTTCAAAGTGGTTCAACTTTATCTAAAATTGTAGATGAAGTCTACATCCATTGGACAATTCTTAGCTAGATGGTCTCTTTTTATTAACAACAACAACAAGAATTAACTAGGCTCCTTAATAGCTAGTTCATACAACAAGATTTAGACTGTGCTCTTGCTAACTTATAATACAAGATTTAACTGGGCTCTTGTACACCTACATGCAAAAATTCTTTTATCTCATACAGGCTATGATTAACCTCATAACCTAGAGATATTCTAAGAATTCTTTACAATCTTTAACTAACTATGATCAATCTTATAACTAAAGAAGATGTAAAAGGAAGATCAACCTCTTCCTTTATATCTCTAATTTCTATCAACCTAGAAATCTAAAATAGAATCAAGAAATGGGGTGAGAAATATAATACCACTATTTGAGATGAATATCTCAAATATCTAACATGAATTCTCCTCAATTTTGATTCAAGATCCTTTAAATTATGAAATTTGATATGGTAGATGATAAATCTGATTCAGCTCTATTAGCTTTACGTTTTTTGCACTTGAAGAATATGAAAATTGATAAAACTGATCGAATTTGAAATGAGGTTAGGGGTATTTATAGTGTTGTAACCGATATTTGAAAAATAACTAATTTTCTATCCGTTGATCGATTTGTGAATCAATTCAAAGCAATTATTAACTAATGAATTGATTTGTGAATTATTCATCTATCCTATAGAAGTTCTTGACTAAATCGATGCATGAATTGAATCATAGTATTAGACAAATAGTTCCTGAATCAATTACCTAATTGATTTAGTAAAGATTCATAACTTTCGGTAGGAAACATTTTTCAAAACTTTTCTTCATAAATCAATTCAAACACATTTTCACAAGATCTTCAACATGAATCAATTCGTGAATCGATGCACACAATGAAAAATGGTTTTTATGAAATTTGCACTTGTGAAAAATCATTTGAAAACATTGTTTAAAAAATATTTTATTCACTACAAAAAAAAAAGGATTTTGGCGACCGAAAATAATGATAAAAAAAATTTGGTCGCCAACTGTGACCCACATGCCACCACTTTGCGGTTGAATGGCTCAAGAAAAATTAGAAAAGCTTGGAGATCGAATCTACAATCGAATTTTTCAGTCACAAAGCTCGCGGCCTCTATTCAATCACAGTAGGGTCACAAACTATAAAAATTTTAAAGTTTTGTTAGGAGAAATTTTTGCGGCCAAATTGTTCGGTGGCCATAGTATGTCTGGAACCTCTAGCGATCGAAGTTTTCGGTTGCAAAATTTGAACCTGGCCTACTTGATAGTCGGTTAGTGGCATAGCTTTCTTTTTCCCCGTCTTGTCCCGACTTTTCCCTTAGCTTTCTTCCTCTTTGTGTGTCTCGGTTCGGCTCGCCCTCTCTCTCCTAGTGCTTCATCATCAATCGAAAACGAGGTAAGGTTTCTCAATTTTGATGAATTTAATACTTTCCTTATGTAGAATTCATCAATTTGGTTTCTAGAAATGACC
>JANHAO010003692.1:0-25657 GCA_026873985.1 Saraca asoca | reverse complement strand
CCCTGTTTTATCACTCTTAAATATAATAATCTATTTTAATTTCTTTAATATATAAATTAGATAAAATTATATTAAAATTAATAACATTTGTCAAATTAAAAAATTATAATTGACACATAAAATTCTAATAAAATTATAGCCTAACAACCATTGTAAGAAAAATCATGAATTTATCTTATCATATTAAAAAATTTAAAAATCATGGAACCCACTCAAGCCAAGTAATCATCTCTAATTTGACATTAAATATCATGGGACTCATTAATTTTTCATTTAATAATTGTCAACTTAAAGTTCAATCTATTTATCAAATAAAATTTTTGTGGACTCAAATTGTTCTAATTTGTATATTGCAAAATCAAAAGAAGAATATTACATTTAATAAAACCAATAAGAGAATCAAAATTATGACTAAACCCTTGAGTGCATTCACGATGTGTCAATATGACTTTACCAACTCCTTGTTTTTTATGGTTTTTCATTTAGAGGATATAGTGTATATTTTGCAGTGCTAAGTAATCCTAATGTATCAATCTACTAATCAAATTAACAAATGACAAAAGAACCCTGCATCAGCAGCTTGTATAAATCAGTATGACATATCCAAGCTCACTGTCATATCCATTTACTAACATCAAATATAAATACAACACCATAAACAAACATTTTACTTTCAAGAGCAACCATGAAAGACTCTAGGTGATAAAAACAAACCCTGATCTCTTATTTAAAGCACTTGCCTACACTCTTCACATTTTACTATACACAAAATCACAGTCAAAGCAATGCACTCAGCATCTCATTCCAAATATCCGGCACCCCGGGCAGACACCAATGGCTGCAATCTGAGGAAAGTCCTGTTCCTGACTTTTGTCCTTTTTCTTGACTTACTGGCCTTCTGTACACCGAAGGATGCCCGTCTTCCCGGAAAGCAGTCATTGCTGTAATGTCTTGCAGATATACTGGAAATCTCATTCTCTTCAACACTCCTTGTAGAACCACCAGCGGTTCTGGAACTTCTTGGTGGCTCAAAAATGGAATAGGCTGCTTCTGATTGTTACACTTCCAACCAGATTCCCTGAGTAAAATTCAGAGATGAGAATGTTAGGACAGACCAAAATATGACCATCTAGAAAGCATGCATTAACATGGACGGGGACACGACTAGATAATAAAATGTAAAAAAATACAGGACATGACAAAACTTTGACACAACACATTTAAATACATTATATATATATATATATATATAATAACTAAAATAAATAGTATACAAAGAAAAATAGAAAACTATAACAAAAAATAGTAGAGAAATAAAGCAAAAGAATTCCGAAAAAAAGGGGGAGAAATAATAGGAAAATGAACTAAAAAAATAGTGAAACTGTTCATGTCATGCCCAACTTATGTCCCTTTAGTGTTCGAATGGAAAATATATTTTTAATCTGACATGTATGGAAGCATGTCAGACAGCAGTGTTTCACAGACAATTTTAGTCTCTATATCTTAGGAAATTGAGGATCAATTAGGTTTATAAAGTTTGAGATATGTGAAAATGAATGGTACCTATTATGTCTGGGTGACATGCTTCGGAAAATGATCCGGGTTCTTTGAGGGTCTAGGTTTAAATCCACCCACCTCGCCCATGTACTGAGTCCTTTCTGATAAGCAACCATTGGATTCATGTTTCTAATGAGAGTTTTCCCCTCCATGTAATAATCCCACCTGATTTATATTAATGCAGAACCATTATGATAAACTGGAAAGCTGCTAGTCATTGATGTAAGATTAACTGAAACTAAAGCCAGAGGCATGGTAATGTCATTGATTCATTAGAATTGAAGTTTAATTGAAGGGAAGTGTGTATGTGAGGTATACAGGAAGAAGTTGTAGAATGTGAAGGATTTCTTACGAACTACTTTGATCAGAGTTAGTCCACCAATGTGCTGAATCAAAAACAAGAATATCGACTCCTCTCCAGTAATTTGCATGCTCTTCAATCAAATCTAGGTGTAAAATCCTCTTGTTTCCAGGTCCTCTCTTCAGTTCTACTAAAAGTGGTGCCCAGAAGAACTCAATTGAAGTCTCAAAGTCCTGTATGTGAACATTTTAAGGTTAGTCTGATTATTTTTGGCTACCAACTGTCAATCATGCTGGAGAGGGAAAAGTGAAAATATATGACAGGTAATTCTGCATGCAAAAGACTTCTTCTCTGATACCCTTCATGTGATTATACATGGCCATCAGATCTTTTTCTGGGCTGAGTTATATTAATCACAGGTTGTGGTCCTTCACACTAAACTCATTCTTGTAAGAAAGTATGGAACCTACAGTTTTGATCTAAAGTATGCTACCTACACACTGACATCCTTCACATTGAGTTCACTCTTGTGAGGAAGGGCAGGACCTACAGACAACTACAGGTCTAGCTCCTGTCTTACAAAAATGAGATAATGTATTGTAAGTAGTCCTAGTGTATTTCTCGTTTGGTCCCTATATAGGAGAACCCAGTAGTTAAGAATGACACTGTGAAAGTGTGCGAGGGAAAAGTCTTGTGCAACTAGCAATTTTCAAATTCAATGAAGGTCACTCTTACCATAGCATGGAAGGCCATTGAAGGACCATTGTAAGTGACCCTTTTTCTCCCAGTTGGAATAACTCCTTGAACTAAGCACACTAGGGACTCCCATTGGTTTCTCATTATGGAATCGCCCACCAGCATTATTCTCTTTCTTCTCATCTTTCCAAGGAACCTTAGTGCATCAAACCTATATCAGCAAGGAGCCAAACTTGTAACCAGAAGTTAAGCTATTATAGAATTGATTAGTAAATCATAGCCACATATGCTGCCTGTGTCTCTCCTAGCTAAAATCTTAGCAACAATATAAAACACAAACAATTTTAGACATTAGGGACAGGGTGGTTTTATATCTTTTACTAAACCTACAACTAAGATGGAAAAAAGGGATGAAAACACCATATTACTGAGAGAAAATTAGACTTGTAACAGGTAGCTTTCTATCATAATTAAGCTGCTATTGATTATGTTTGCTTTTCAATGTGATTATTGCCAGAAAAGAAAATCAACAAAATGCTATTGGATTATATTTGTGCCAAATTGCGATTGCGATGTTGCCAGAAGGCAATTTAAAGCTATGGTAGTTGTCTGTGTATACTAACATTTTGAACAAGTATCACCCGGCTGGAGTTTTCCTAGTACATTATGAGTAAGCAAGGTACTGCAGATCTGATAGTAATTTTGAACGAAAAGTCAGTCTTGATTTATTTCATTTCTTTCACTTAATGAAAAATGAGTCAAATTCTATGAAATCAAACATGTGGGACTTCAGATGGAAGAAATAAATTTAAAAAAAAAAGAAAATAGTAGAAGAAAAGTAAATAATTAAGCAGAAAAGTCCTGATTCCAAATAGGCAAATTCAAACTTGACTGATGGCAACTGAATGTGGAGTTATAACCTATAACTACATTTTAGAAAGGCAACATCTTTCATATCCTCATTGACACAAACAAAAATGGTGACAATGCTAACAATTTCTTAAGTAATTAAAAATGTTACCTTGGGATAGAACAGCCAAATGGCTTCCACTTCCACTTCTCATAATCAGAGTCAGGTCTTCCATTCTTTTGACAAGCAACAGCATTACTAAGATAAGGACAGTTTGAATCATAGAGAGGGTAAGATTCATCATAAACCCATTTTCCATTTGAAAAATCACATTTCTCTCTGGAACCTTTCTGGCTTTGGACAATGTTAAAATCATCAGCTTCAACGGCCAGCCCGTGCTCGTCGTCCGGGTTTAGCAGTGCCAATGTGCAGTGGAAGAAGCACAGGAAGATGCTGCAGAACAAAGAGAACAAGAAGAAGAGAAGCTTTGGTTTTGCCATCGTTGGTCCAAGTGAGTATGAAAGGGTCCCAAGGTTGAAAGGATTGTGGAATTTGGAAGGGTCTTATGTTGACAAAAAGTGATTCATCAAGGCATCATCAACGGAGGTGTGGACCATAAAAATGTTGCTTCTTTTACTTGTAGCCATTGCTTTAGTAAGTGTGTCCCTCCCACTTTTTCAGTTTGACCTACTTTTACTGGAAAAAATTACTCCCATAAATTATGATAGAAAGTTTACAAGGTTTTGTTTAGTTTTTTGTTTTAGAAAAAATAGAAATTATGCTCAAAATCTATGTTAAATAAAATATTTTTTTAAAGTAATATATGGGTTAAAAAGTAAAAATTGTGTCCATTAGAAAATTGGAGTTTTTTTAAAGAAAATATGAAAAATTATTTTAAATCATTTTCTACAATTTAGTTATAAGCTGGAAAATGAAAAATTTTAAAAAAATGGAGAATTGCGTCCCTTATTTTTAATCATTTGAAGGTGTATTTTATGTTTTGCAAAATTTTAGAAAACAAGCTTGAAAAATAAATTAATTTTCTATAACTAAATAAGGTTTTTAACGTGGTTCAACCGAATGTAACACCTATGTCCACAATTATTGTATTTTCTCTATCTATTTTTGTAGAATTTTTCTATATCTGTTCTTTTTGTTGTCTAATCACTTTTTATATTTTTATACAGTAATCGTCTAAGTTGGTTCTCTCCCCCTTTACAATGATTTCAACCCCTATTTATAATTATTGGAGGTATACAATCTTAACGTAGTTTAAAAAAGAAAAAGAATAATTAATTAATTTCAAATTGATTCCTGCAAGTTGATGTTTGCAAGTTGACACCGCAAGTTGGTCCTTTCTTAGATTTAACCACAATGAGTGTGCTTCAATTTGTGGGCTAGACCTTGTTCTTTATGACCTGATATCGTTGCTTTGACCCTTGTTAACCAGTGATTTTGAGATAGCATTTAGTGACCTGATGCCTTACTTCAGCGATTTCAATCTTGATTGAGCTAAGCTTTTATTAGCTGAGCCTGTCCATTGGGCTTTTATCAACCCATTTGTATGGTTCTAAAAATACCTACAACATAATTAATATACAATAATTTAAAAATCAGACCGAACAGTGAATTAGAAAATCATCAAGTCATAGTTTGATTGATCCAATCGGTTAAATTAATGATTGAATCGGATAATATCTTAAATATGGATTTATATAAATTTTTTTTAAAAAAATTATATAATAGCTACCCTACTGATAAATATGAACTCATATTTTATGTAAAAAAATAAAAAATCAAAAGAAATTAAATAAAATAGTGAGTTTTTAGTTAATTAAATATTAATTTTTTTCTTCTATTAATTTTTAGTTACATATAGATTTATTGAATTAACTCAACAAAAAAATCTAAAAAAAAAAAAATTTGACTAATTTTCTAATTTTTCTTGATATTTATCAATTTCTATAAATTCAAACTGATTTAACTGTTCAAATAATTTTTTGAATTAATTTAAATTGACAAACATAACAATTAAGGATCAAACCAGTTCAATCATCCTATTTTCATGTGTTAACACATGTTACAATATACGAATATCATTAATTAATTAATTTATGAAATAATATATATGACAAGAAATTCTTATATTCTTTATAACACATTTTTACCCTCGCTTGCCTAAGACAGAAAATTTTTGATACATGACATCGACACGTACCATAAATTTTTTTACTATATCAGGGTGGGACTTGCTTGTCTCCTAGCATGAGAACTTTGTAACATAGTCGTAGTCAGTGGATAACACCATCCAATTACATAGGTTGGAATGAGTACTTAATTATTTTTTGAATAAATTTATATTTTAATTCTTGTTGAATTCGTATTTCATGTATTAACTGAAGAGTGAGGGAATGTATTTCAAAAGGAGGAAAAAAAGAAAAAAAGTTATGACTCTGTTTTTGTCAATGAGATGATACAATTAGTTACATATATATATGTGTGTATATATATATATATATATATATATGTTCGTGTGTCCTTCTCTCCTTATAAATTTTATGCCCAAAATACAAATAATTTTCCTAAAATAAAGTTTAGTGTCATATAATATCTTCAAAATTTTAAATTTTACAAACAACTCATGAAGTTTTCACTATGTTAAAAATATTGAAATCTCAATTAAAAGAATTTGACAAATGAACCACTTATTACTATTTTTTTCCCTATATACTAAAAAAAAAGTAATTGAAAAGACACATACCTTATCTCCTTAAATGCATGTGAACTGAATTTCAATAATAATTTACTCAAAATGCCTTCCTCCAATCATGCTTTAAATGCATTAAGACTCAACCCCTCTTGTTAGTTTTTAGTTTATAAGAAAACACATTCATAAATTTACTAAAATTCACTTTAAAAATAGTTAGAAAGAGTCAAAGGGTGGCTCACATGCCTTTTTCTTTTAATTGAAATTCTAAAATTGGGTTTGGCTTGTGAAAATATTTTCTATTTTCTATTTTTGTTTTCTAAACAAGATTTTTATTTTTATTTTTTGAAAATGTCATTGATATTTATTTAATTACAATTTTTATTTTTATCTTGAAATAATAATTATGAGATGGTTCATGGTTGATTATAGTGGTGTAGATAGTGGTGATAGAAGTAATAGTGGTTTTGAAAAACAACAATAAAGATAGATGTTGGTACTAGTGATGGATGGTGGGTGTGAATGGTGATGACATAGGCAATGGAAGATGAGAGTGGCAATCAATTATTGGCCATGATTTTGATAATAAGTGGTGTAGTTGGTGGACGAGGTGAACAAGATAAATGATCATGTGGTCGGTGATTGTGGATTATAATAGGTGGTTGTGATGGTGTGGAGGTGGAGATGATAGTAATGATGGTCATGATTATGACAATAGAGATGGAGGTGGTGGCAATGGTTGTTGTATAGGTGACAGTTGAGGTGAGGTTTGTTGGTAGGTGGAAATAGATAACGGTGATGATAATTTTTATAATTTAATAAGTGTAACTAATTTTTAAATTTGTCACTGTGAAAAAATAAAAATATAGGAAACTTATTTTTATTATTTTCTATAAACTTTTAGAAATAAAGGCCCTAGAAAATGAAAAAAAAAAAGTAAAAGTCATCCAAATAATTTGTATATAAGCTCTCTGTTTTCAATGAAAATGAAAAGTAAAGCAAAAACATCCTAACATTTTAATTTTTTTGAAAGTCTTATTAAATTATTTGTAAGATTTGAAATTTAAAAAAAATATATGAAACTAAACCTTTTTTCAAGAATTATTTGTATTTTCCCCTCGATTTTACTCATACATGACTGTGATATTAATTACATTTCTAAGTTTTGATTGTTGAGGTGTCCTTTTTTTTTTTTATGACTGTGAAGATGGGAAATTGGAGTTTGCTTTATATTACATCCATGGATTTTCTTTACAAAAATTTGTTGAGTACCAGAGGCTGATTTGTCAGAAGGTGCCAACAGTAAATTTAAATTTAATTTGGCCAAAATTTCATGTGCATCTACTCACAGTGAATTTACGTTTAATTTGGTTAGAATTTGGTCTACATTTCATTTGGTCTACATGCTAACACTAGATTTCTTCGTCTAAATTTAGATTGCTTTTAATCCTCTGCTAGGTCTATCCTAAAGCAATCATCCTCATTTGATTGGGCAAAATCTTCCTCTTGTTCTCCTGGACTAGTTGAACTAGAAGAACTAGATTTTGCTAGCTGTCCTTTGAGCTAAAAGAGAATTTGTTGGAGTTTCTCCACATAATCCTCTTTAGTTGATATTGCTTCTAGAGTAGCTACAATATCGGATTTGTCTTGAAGAAATTGGCTTGACCCTGCTTTCATATTTTTATAAAATGAGGGTTTTTCTCAAACCATTTCAAAATTTGGTATTTATGAGCTTTGTGAGATTGATTATAAGATGCCCACCATTTGACAGGACCAGTCCTATAAAGAGCTGGTAAATTCAAGAATGATTTTCCTTGGAATATTGATATTTCTAAAAATAAACCCAAGATAAACCAATTTTTGAATAGAATTGGAGCAAGATAGGGAAATTCCCATAATTTAAGTTGTCAAAACTAGATTAGAATACTTCCAATCTTTCCTTGACATTTTCTAGAAATATTTCTGGAACAGGATCGAAAAAATCCCACCAAGTGAAAAACCAATTTAGAAATTTGTACTTGGTATTCTAATTGAAAAAGAACAACCAAGTATGAGTATGATTTTGATTTTAAAAATATAGAGCATAATACTAGGCTTGAATATAGTCCCAATATATATATTCTATTGGTTCGTAGGTTGTGAAAAATTTTTTGCCTATAAAAGGATTTTAACCTCAATCAGAGATCGATAAAATTTTCTCAATTTGAAAAGTCAAATGAGATATGAAATTTGGTTCGTCTTTTCTAACCTTGTGATTAATCATTATTGCTTTAGTGTCAGTTAAGATGAACTCATAAAATTCTCTTGTTTTCAAAAGATTTGTTGGCAAATAATGCCAATTTTTTGGGAGAAATTTGGTTATAGCAATCTTGGGATTTTCATGCCATATTTTAGGCTCCATTTGAAGAATCTTTTCTTTTCTTGATTTGGGAAAGTATTTGGCCTGTGTTTTGATAGGCGTAGGATCAATATTGATCAAGAATTTGGAAGATGAGCCAATTGTGGTCATTTCCCTGGATTTTTAGGCCATTTTCATCCAATTTATTCTTGAATACCCAATGAGTCCCTATTACATTATAATTTGATTTAATTTGGATTGTGTCCAAACAGCACTTTTCGATTTGATCTCCAACATCAATGGTGATCCATAAGAACCAAGTTAATTCAAAGTTTCTACGAAGTTTACTTAAGTTGTCAAATGAGAAATATAATCACTCAGCTTAAGAGGTGCTAGTTGTTTAAGGAATCATTATTCACAAGGGTAGAGTTGAGTGTTTAAATGTAAAGAAGAGATGAGTAAGATCACAAAGTGAGAGTTGGCACACAACACATGTACTAGGATTAAAACTCTTGTGTATTGGAATTGTGTTTTCGATTTGGCCTCTCTCCTCCTTTTACAGAAGAGTTTGGAGCACAAGCAATAGTGGGGCGGCTTATGGGTGATGCATAAGCTAGGGTTATCCCTTGCTTGTGTGATCCACTGAAGGCTGTCCAGCCCTTTAAGCCAATAAAGTCCACACTCTTTAGCCTAAGGCTCCCTTGTATGTGTGCAACAAGCCTAAACTCTTTCATATGAGTCCATGCTCATAAATTCTCTCTCTTTTTGTAATCACCCTCTAATTGTTTTAATTAATTAACTTAGAACAATTTTTAAGTAAGGAACCATTTCTCTATTTTAGATATCCTCTAGTGTTGATATAAATGTTCTCTAACATTTATATATTAATTATGGAAATTTACTACTATTTAATAATTATAATCTCCACTAGAATTATTAAATCTTTGATTAATTAACACTTCTAATTGCATTAGAACACTTAATTAACCATTTCAAATTTCCAAGATGTTCATTGGACTTAACTCTCAAATTCATAACATTTTTGAATTCTTACTTTCCTTCGACTTCAAGTTAAAGTGTTTCTATTGTGTGTGACCCATTAGGCTTCTATGCATGTTGGCACTAAATTTGTTTACAAGCTTCTTCAAGATCAATTAACACAATTTCTCAAAATTGTTCAAATGAATTCATAGATTATGGTTGGTTTCTAGAAAAGAATCATGATCAGCCAAATTCTAGGAATAAATTTATTTGGAAATCAAACCTTTCATGACAAGGTGATAGTGTATAATTCAATCCTTTCATCTCTTGATATTAAAATTGTAAGGGTGTGGTTCAAATGTCAACCCTATAAATGTCCAATCTAGGGTGTATGTTTTACCATGTGCTATCTCACAATCATTTATATATTATACTCTTTTTATGTATCCTTAATTTATTATACATAAAACTCCTTTTATGCATTAATCAATACATAGGCTTATGATTTGGATCATGACACAATTGTCAAAACATCATTAGACTATATTTCCTTTCTTATCAAGGAGGATGAATTCTCTCTTGATCAAGCACTATCTTGATTTACTTCATGGTGCATCCAAAATTATTTGTATATACTCTTTCAAAAGTGCAAGCCTAGAATAAAACCATAGTATATAATTCCATACATAATATATTGTAATGATCTCAAGTCTAAGAATCACTTACACCATCTTTTATATGAGAAATCCATCGACATATGGTAACAATCAATATGGTTTCTCAAGAAGGATCAATCCAGTCATATGTTCTCTAACATTTATATCCATATTAAATAGTGTATGAGATCACTGCATGCTTGCAAAGAGCATCACATGACGCATTCTTGTTTACTCATAAATAATTGATATTTTGTTTTCTCAATTATTCCATAACTAGGGATATTTAGAAATTATAACTATATGTACAAATTATCTCATAATTCTAATCTTTATTGTAATTTATTTGTACACAATTATAATTTCAAGGACTTTATCCACAATAGTATACATATATCAAGCATATACATATTTAAGACTAAAATAATAAAGAGGCCAAAACATAATGTTTTATTAAATATGCTAAGATATGTAGTATCAAATGCCTTAGGGCATCCTTTACTAACAACTTCCTTGGTGACCTAGAGCCAATCACAATTGTACTTAATCCCAATTATTCCTAAATGATGATCAAGCTTTTACTGGGACAGAGCCTTATTAAGAGGACTAACTATATTGTCATATGTAAGAATCCATTGTATTCTATTTTGTTATGTTCTATGATCTCTTTGATCAAATGGTAACACCTCAAGACATGCTTAGATCTTTGATGAGACCTTGGTTCTTGAGCTTGTGCTATAGCTCTATTATTATCACAATAGATTTTTATTAGATTAACAATGTTAGGAACCACCTTTTGTTCAATGATAAAGTTTTTTTTATGCAAATAACTTCTTTTACTGCTTCAAAAGCAACAATGTACTTGGTTTTAGTTGTAAAATTTTCTATGGTATCTTGCTTGAAACTCTTCCAACACACCACACCTCTATTAAGAGTGAAACCTCTGATTCTCAAATTAGGGTCTCATCTATATATCAAGAACATATCTATAGTTCTTCTCAAGTACTTAAGGATGGTCTTGATTACACTCTAGTGTTTTTCACCTATTAGTTATACTCAGTGCATAGGAGACATCTGGCTCCATACATAGCATGCCATACATGATTGATCCTATTGCAGATGCACAGTGAATCTCATTCATGCATTTCTGTTCGTCTTCCATCTTAGGACACTCATTTCTAGATAAGTGAATATCATGAGATGTAGGTAAAACCCTTTTCTTGACCTATCCATGCCAAACCTTTTTAGCATCTTGTCTATGTACATGGATTGGGAGAGGCCAAGCAACCTTTTCGATCCATCTCTATAGATCTTCATATATAGAATGAAGCTTGTTTCTCCTAAGTCCTTTATGGAGAATGTTTTAGGTAAATGGAACTTAACAAAATATAACATTAGAATGTCATTTCCTATAAGTAGTATGTCATCTACATACATCAATAAGAACACAACCGCATTCCCATTAACCTTCTTCTACACACAAGATTCATCAGCATTCTTGATGAAGTCAAATGATTTAATTGCTTCATCAAAACATGTTCTAACTTTGTGAAGCTTGTTTCAGTCCATAAATGAACTTCTTTAGCTTGCAAACCTTGTGGGTTTGATCACAAAACCCTTAGGTTATATCATATAGACATCCTCTTTCAGGTTTCCATTAAGGAAAGTTATTTTGACATCCATTTGCCAAATCTCATAATCATGGTATACAACTATTGCAAGTAGAATCCTAATAAACTTCAACATGGCAACTAGTAATTAGGTTTCCTTATGGTCAACTCCTTTGTGATAAGCACAGAATCTGCTTAGGTCTTTCAACCTGATGGAAGCTCTCATGGGCTTGGGCCTCCCAAAGTTTTCCTTATGCCTGTCGGTGGCAAAAATCCTATCCTGCATATTTGACATGATATTGTAGCTTTCAAAACGACCTTGAGGTTGTTGAGGCTTTTCCTTCTTCACGAGCTGAGGATTGGGGTCGTGACTGTGACTCTTATGGCTCCTCTTTTTGCTCGTGATGGAACCATTGGCATCTGCCCTTTGCTTGGGTTCCTTCGTAACAAATGTTTCTTCCCACCTTATTTGCTTGGTGGCTCGCTTGTAGAACTTAGCTAGATCTTGGGCTAAGGACTTGTAAAGGTTTTTGTATAGCTTCCTATCTTTGTGGAGTCCTGTTAAGATTGCTGTTAAGATGCTTTCCTCCGTCGGGTTTTCTATGAAGTTGGCTTCATGTTTGAACCTAGCTATGTAATCTTTTAGTGATTTGCCCTTGCGTTGAAAGATCATTGCAAGATGATAGGGAGGCGTGAGCTACATCTTCAATGCCCGATACTAGTTGATGAATTTCTTTTGACATTCTTCCTAGCTATTGATACTGCAAGCCGGAAGGCTTCTAAACCATGCCCGAGGGATATCTCCCAATGTGGTGGGGAAGATGTGACACTTGACCAAGGGGTCGACTGTTTACAGATCCATTTGGACATTGAATGCATCTAGATGGTCGCACGGGTCATTATTTTCATTGTACAGCGGGATCACGGAGGCTGCATCTCGATCTTTACAAAGAATGGTGAGCTTTCCTCATAGCAAGGTCGATTGTCCCAAGACTAGGGGCAATCCTCTAACTGTTTAAGCCTTTGGAGGACTTACCTCATTATTGGATCCTAAGCTTCGGACTGAGGGCTGGAGCTCTAGCTTGTTGTGAGCCCCCAGATCGCTTGTTGCAGTGGCTTTTTTAAGTCTCTTTTCAAGCTTCTTCATGCAATTGCTGGAGCTGCACTATGATTTCCTTCTGCCTTTATGTGTCTCGAGCTTGCGCTTATGCTAGTGTTTTAATAGTTTTAGCTAACTCTCTTATCATGTTCTCGAGCGGTGGCTGAGGGGCTGCCGATTGAATGGCTGGAATGCTAGAACTCCTAGTAACCTTTCCTCTAATCATCGTAGTTGGATAGAAAGATGATTTAGAAAACAGATGGGCTTTTCCTCTAGCACCAAAATGTTGATGGTGGAATCTAGTTCTAGGCCACACTCCAATCAATCGAGATCAGTTCTTGAACCCCAAGCTATTTTCTGGTTAATGAGAAGAGAAATAAAGATGGTGGAGAGGAAGGACGACAATGGCAGATAGTGTTTTTAATGTGGTTTGGCTAAATCTAGATGGAACTGCATGCAACATCCACGGTAAAATTTTATTAGTTTCAAAGAGAAGTTTATAAAGCTTTTGCTAGGTTGGTTTGGCCTCTCTTCCCCCTTACAATGATCTCCTATTTTCTATTTATAGAGGAAGAAAGATTACATGTAATGATTACAAGTTGCAATTCTATTACATCAAGAAATAAATGTAAAAGATAGAAAAACTCTTGTAATCCAGCTATTGTAGGCTGCTTTCTGTGGGGTAGGCCCCTCTAATCGGCTGGAATTGAGGCTTGATGCAAGCTCTTCTGGAGTTCCATCTCACAAAACTTCTGGCCAAAGTTGTGCCTCCTCTTTGTGAGTTTACATTTGCTATTTTAGCAAGGATGAGCCGGCCTTCATCAAAGTGAGCTCATGCAGGAACGAACTGCTAGGCGTGCAAGCCAGGACCTCATGCTCTTATCCTCAGTGAGCTGAATGTCCATTGGACTTAACTTCTATCAAGCCTTTGGCTTGCATGGGCAAGACCAATTTTTATCCATAACAACAATAAAATGAAAGATGTAGCAAAACCTTGATGGTGGCCAACAAGTTACCACAAAATCGATATCTAGTTATCATTATTTTGATGGGTGGTAGTTAATCACATTCTTAACATGCAAGCTAAATTAATGTAGGATCTTTTAATCAATTTGTGGTTTAACTATTAAAGTCCTTGTGTACTAGTCATATATACATCCTATTCAAATTACAATATAAATCGCATGCATGCACACATTTGCTAGTCTATGTCATACATACATACTATTGATATCATAATATAAATCACATGCATGCATAACATATATGTGATAACGATGGACTAATTTAAATCATTTCCCTTGAGCCATAAAGGGAAAGAATCTCCATGATCTATACCTCCTACCACACATCATCACACTTGGGCACCTCCTTCTTCTTTGGAAGGAAAAATAAAATTTCTTAATTTCTATCCTATGTAACTAATTAAATCATATAGAAGAAATATTGAGTTACATTCAAGGGGAGTGAGATGAGAAGAGAATTTTATATTCAAAGGTTGAGAGGAAGGTAACATAGATAGGCCCTATTTAAAAATACACAATAATAGAATATACATCATATTCATAAAACCTTTGTTCCATAATCATCCTTTCATGCATTCAAGTATATAGGAGGATTGTAAGAAAAGAAAGCATAGAACATTAACTATTTGATTCAAATTATTGTCATGCATGTCTCAAGCTATTTGATTAATATTTAATTTAGATAAATTGACTAATTTGAGTCGATCATCAAACATCAAAATCAATTTATTTTAGACACTAATCATAATTAATTCCAAAATCAATCAATTAGTCAATTCCATGATACTTTCCAAAACATTAGAATTAAGTAAATAAAATAAAGGAAAGATTCTAAAATTATTTCTAATAAATTAATATTAAGTATCAAAATAAAAGAAAATTTTCCAAAATTATTTCCAATCAATATGTAATCATATTCAAATTAAATTCAAAATTAAGGAAAGTTTACATAATCACATAAAAAAAATTTAGGTAAGTTTTATCAAAATTGGTTGTAATTGCAATTAATTTCCTTTGTGTGATTAAATCATGAGGCTGATTGATTGTCATCACAACCTATCAAGGGGTTAATTGATTCTCATCACTGCTAACCATGGTGGCCAAAACCCCCATCTTGGTTTGCGTTTATCACCATTAGTGTTGGAGATCAATACAAAGGAGTTGTCCTGACACAAACTGAGGGAGTTGATCTTGGGACCTATTTATGGAATTGCTCGGAGATCAAACTTTGATTTAGAGAAGAAGGATTCTAAGAACTATTGTCGAGAAGGTATAACTTAAATTACTAGTTTATGGTTTATTTAAATTATACCTTGTCTTATGAATTAATAAGCAAATAACATAATTTGGGTTTAAGAAAAGTTTTAAAATTTTGTTGTACATAGTTGATGTGATGAACACAATTTATACATATTTTATATCCCTTCTATACTTAGTCTTTTATCATATTTGTGTGCTTAATTGGATAATTGTAATTAGCTTTGTGGTTTTCTCAATTTTTGTGCTTAATTAAATTAATTCAGTAAAATGACATCATTTTGGATTGTTTCAAGTTTTTGGGTGTACCTTAATTTTTGGGTTTAGTTTTGGGTGATTCTTATGTGTTTGGAAAGCTAAGAGAAATATGTAAAAATTTCATAAATAGTCTAAGGCTTAGTTCAGCCATTTTAGAGGTTAAATAAATCCTAAAAGTTGAAATAGAATGTTGTTCTATGACCAAGAACTAGTTTCAATTTTTTCATCATAAATCAATCTTTATTCCTTATTTTGATGTAAACTTAAGCCCATATGATAGATAAGATCCATTCACATAACTTTTATGAAAGGGTTAAGGTTGAAATACAATGTTTTCACTAAGTTACAAGGTTGTGGACTTAAGTGTTAAATTCTGTTATAGGTTGGACTACTCTGAAAAGCTATTTTGATTTTTGGCCCAAAGCTTGAGATAGGAATTGAATTCTTAAGCAAAGTTGAGGCTAGTGGACTCCTAGGAGATAAGGCTACATTTCATGTGAAGGGCCCACTTTCAATTAAGCCTGCTTCTAGGCCTAATCAGTAGCCCAAGTAGAGTTAATGCAGTGAGCTCTTATAAAATCTCAACTGAGCCAAAATTATAATAACTTTTAGATCATTTCATTTTTGCTCTACTTTTGTGAAGAGGAGGAGCTTTGTGATGACTATTAGAATTGACCAAAAGTAATATTGGATCACCAACTAGTAGCTAGGATGAGTCTAGTTCATGCCCACAGAGACTAGTGATCTATTTTGTATGTGTTTATAGCATGAAATGGGGGGTTGGCTAGATAATTACAATTAAAAATTGAATTAAACAAGTTGCATGCAAAGCAAAACAAAATAAGGAAATTAGGAAATCTAGATGTAATAAGGCTCAATCTAAAGGACTATTGCAACTAATTCACTGATCGATCATTGGATCTAATGTTTCATTTCCATTTTTACTACCTAGGCAAGTATTTATGAAGCCTAACACCCAATTAAACCTTGTTAATTTTCCCTTAAACTAGCCAACCAAACCCAACATCTAATTGGCTCTTATTGCTAAATTAATTGAAGCCTAGCACTTTAACCAATTTAGCAATAACTTTCAATTCTAAAATCACTAGGTCTAATTAATTGAATCACCTAAGCAGCAACTACATTAACTATTGTTAATTCCCTAGGAAGATTGACTCACCCTAGTAGCAAATCAACCTCTATTGCTACATCAACCAAATAGCCGCTAACAACCATAAGTTACTGTGGAAATTTGGCTAGCATTTGATCATAATGAATAATTAACGAATGGATCCTATTAACTAATCATCCAAGGCAATTCTATGCTATAAAATTAAGGAATCAAAAGAATCAAATTAGGAATAAATTGAAATTAAGATCAAGTCTCACAATCAAGAAAGAATTGGTGCAGAAATTCCCTTAGATTGAGATGTGAATTTATTTACACATTAATGGAAAGTAAAATGCAAAATTAAAAAGGGAAAGGGTAAACCTAATTATAGATGGAGTCTTGCCCTAGCAGAGCTCCTCTCCTTCAAGAGCTAGAGATAATACAGAAATGAGTGTGAAGATATTACAAGAGAGGCTCAACTAATTATTTATAGGCTTAGTGCATTGCCTTTTAGTTGGGCTACAGTTTAGGGTTTGAAGGAAGCCTATTTGGATGTGACAGTTTACAAATGAAATATAGGTCTATCACTTAGCTTTCTAAAGACACAAGAATCACCCAAAAGTAAGGTTTGAAACTCCAAATATGCCTAAGAACCTAAAATATTGTAAATTTATCGAATAAATTTAAGTGAGGACAAAAACTTAGCAAATCAAAAAACCAATCCCAAGTGTCCAATTAAGATATCAACATGGCACAAGAACAAGTATAAAGGGATATAAATTATGTTTATCAAATTCCCCCACACTTAGCTCTTGTATGTCCTTAGGTAAAACCATCAAAACAAAACTACACTAGACTCAAAACAGAGACTTAAACTCTATAGTTTTACAACAATGATGAGAATACAAAACCAAAAGCAAGGAAACAACTAAAATTTTCAAGGGACATTGTATCTCGTGAAGCACATTTTTGACCACTCAACACTTAAATTCAACTAGCAAAATAATTTCATTCAAAAGGTAAGTTGATCACTTTGGTACTCACAATGTAAGCACTCTATACACTTTTTTTGTGGTTAAAATAGGAAAGTGTTTCACTCAATTTGAATCCATGAAAATGCTCTATCCTAAGCTTGCTTGTCATCAAATTTCCACTATTTAAATCACACGCATGGCACAAATCAAAAAGACTTCACAAGGTTATAATGTGGCTAAAGGAAAAGGGGAGGAAAAGAATGATATGCATATGAAAGTGCAAAACCAAAGAGATTGATAAAGCATTGTGGCATAAATCCAAACAAGCAAAGGAGCAATTTAAAACTGAAATCTACATCGTAATTTCCACATTTTTCACTTTTTATTTTCTCTTTCCTTTCTTAACTTTTGAACTTTCCCTTTTTTTTTTCACTTTATTTTATTTTGAGATCTTTTTTTTTTATTTTCTTGCAAATTCATTTTTTTTATTTATGTTTCTTGACTTGCATTGAGCTCTTTTTTCTCTTTCTTTTTTTTTTCTTCATTTATTTTTCTTTTTTTCTTTTCTTAACCATTGAAATGAATCACATTGCCTTTTCACTAAATAATTAGCACACCCCACACTTGTTCAAGGACCCATCCCACTTATGAATCAAATGCTCTACTAATCCCTATGATTAGGAGAAGTTAAAGACATTCAAGGCTTGACTTCCTAATGGGCTACATAATAAAAAAAAGATTAATTAGGCTCAAAGAGGCTCAATAATGGCACATTGCAAAGTAGGGTAAAAGAAAAAATTGGCTCAATCAAAGAATGCCTTAATCATATTTATGCATGCATGTGCCAATATAATCTAAAAGAAAAATCAAAGCAAGTTCTAGAGCAACAATTTCATGAAAGAAAACCACACACAAGAAAGAAGAAGGACCTAATAAAAATTGTTCAAGAATGGCTCAAAATTTCATAAGTTATAGGCCTGCCAAAATTAATCCATAAACATTTTAAATTCCATGATAGTGCTAATCAAATTTAAGAATTAGGAATCAAGACTATTTATCCAATTATCCTATTAAATCATCAAAATCAATTGCAAGCTACTTAAGGCCTAAACAAAAGTATCATCAATGAAAAACATCTAAAAGAACAAAAACATAAGTTTTTCTTTTTTCCAAATTTTTTTTTTCACATAAGCCAATCAAAGACAAAAATGCACAATGAAACAATCCTAAAATCTCTCCCTCACACTTAAATTTTACATTGTCTTTAATTTAAGCACATAATCAACAACAAATCATGGATAATTAAAATAAAAGAGGTAGGGAAAGAGAGTAAATGCTTGGGTTGCCTCTTAAGAAGTGTGCTTATTTAATGTCATTGGCTTGATGGTCCCTTGGTTCTTTTCTCAAGCATCATCAATATAAATTGGCTCTCCTAGCTCTACTTCCTCTCCTTCATTCTTTTGGAAGCTCTTAATGAATGGCTTGGGCCTAAGCCTATTGACCTTAAACACCTTGTCAACTACTAAACTCTTGATCTCAACTACACCATAAGGAAACTCATTAGTAACAACAAAGGGTCCAATCCGATGGGAACGCAATGTACCATGCCTTAATTGGAGTCTTAAATTGTAGAGTAAAACTTTTTGCCTAACGAAGAATTGTTTCCTAGCAATTTTCCTATCATAGAATGCCTTTGGTCTTCTCTTTTAAGATGCGTGAATCCTCATAAGCTTTAAGATGAATCTTCTTTAACTCTTGAAATTGTAGCTTCCTTTGCTCACTAGTTTCATCCATCCCTATGTCACAACTCTTCATAGCCCAAAAAGCACTATGTTGGATTTCCACAGGAAGATAACATGCCTTGCCAAAAACCAACTTGTAGGGAACATTCTAATAGATGTCTTGTGTGTTGTTCAATAAGCCCACAATGCATCATCCAATCTTAAGCTCTAATCTTTTCTACCTAGCTTTATTGTTTTCTCTAAGATGGACTTGATTTCTCTATTGAATATTTTTGCTTGTCCATTTGTTTAAGGATGATAAAATGTAGATGTCTTGTGGAAGACTTCATATTTCTTTAACAATAACTCAATTGTTCTATTGCAAAAATGTGACCTTTAGTCACTTAATAAAGCCTTGGGAATGCCAAACCTACTAAAAATGTTAGTGTTATCAGTAGAATCTGACACTATACAGTGGGTGGGCAAAAGCCCAGAAGGAGCCAACTCTGGTGGAAGAAACGAGCTTGCCAAATCATGAGGTCGCTACACAAGGAACTCCAACTCGCTAAAGGTCCGAGCTTGCTGGCAAAATGAGCTCGAGGTCGTGAACTAGCAACAATCTCAGCGCACGAGCTCAAGCTCGCTAGGACATAGCCTTACCCAACTAGAAGCCCATTAAGGTCAAGCATAAGGCCAACAGGTAACTTGCACCACCATTTTGCAAAAGATAACCATCAGGTCCCACATGCAAAAAGTAACCTACAGAAGCTGGTTTTTAGTACCCTAGGCAGTGTTGTACATTTAATGTTTGATGTAACAGATGTATAGTTTATTTAGTTCCATTTGTACCTCTCCATGCTTCTATAAATTGGGGCTAGAACCATTGTAAAAAGGGATAACAAAAGAAAAAAGGAAAAAAGGATAGGAGTAGAAACTCTACCGAAAACTATAGCTAAAGATCTGTAAAAATTCTTTTAGATTAATAAAACATCTCCGGAGACATAGGGTTCAGTGCCGTCCAAATTTAGCTAAACCACGTTAAACCTTTGCATTTCAAGATTTCCTCTTCTTCTTCCTTCTGGCATCTCACGTTGCTCACTGCCTTAACAACCGGGAAATAACTTAGGTCTTAAAAGAATCCCCTTTCGTTGGCTGGATTTAGGTGAAACTAAAATCTACTATCAACATTTTGGGGGACCCGTCTATCTTCTGGTTGTTTCTGTTTCCCAGGTCTATCTCTTGTACAGCCGTAATGGCTAGAGGAAAAGCCATCAGGAAGTCCGGTGCCCCCGATAACCAATCGAAAGGTCACACTACAAGTTCCTTTACCACCAGAACTGCTAATGGTTTGGCCCCCTAGTTCACCTCTAACCTGCTGTCGCTGTCTGAGACCAATGAAGCACAAATGTGGTGCCTGTGTTAGGAAGTATTTGAGGGGTTAGTGAGGAGGATGACTAAAGCATTTCAAATGCTGGCTCATGCATAGACTCAAGGTATGCAAAGGCAAGCCAAAGTCATCACACCCAGAAACATCTCCCAGCAGCAACGAGCTGGAACTTCAAATAGAACCAGTCGTGAGCACATTTCAAGTCATCATCTACATGATAAGGAGGATGCGAGACGTCACCAGGTTTCCAGTCAGAAGTTTGAAGGATTGCCATTGTTAGTGGAAGAGTTGTTCCAAAGGGTGAAACAACTAAAGGCACACCCTTGATCTTGAGGTGACCGGAGTCATGCCAAGGAACGAACTCCCTTCTCTAGGAAGATTGAAATGTAGCCCCTCCCCTAGAAGCTCAAAATTCCTACCTTCTCGCTGTACAATAGAGATAGTGACTAGCATAATCACTTGGACATGTTCAATGATCAAATGACTATTCAGACAAGTAATCCTTTGATCAAGTGCCATGTCTTTCCCATCACACTGGGAGACGCCCCCCGAGCCTAGTTTAGAAACCTCCTAGCTTGCAGTATTAATAGTTGGGAGGAATGTTAGTAAAAATTTCTTAACCACTATAGGACGTTGAAGAGGCAGCTCACACCCCCTTGTCACCTCACCATAATCTTTCAGCATAAGCACAAGTCTTTGAAAGACTACATTACTCCATTCAGGCATGAGATCGACAATGTGGAGAGCTTGTCCGATAAAAGCATTTTGATGGCAATATCTATTCAGCTTTGCAAATATTGTAAACTATATAAAAGTATATACAAGTCCCTAGTAGCAGACCTGGGAGAGTTCTACAATCGAGTTGCCAAGCAAATTAGGTGGAAGGAGATGTTTGGTGTGAAAAAGTCTAAACTAGGCAGCCCAGGCCAAAATAAAAAAAGGAATAGTTATGAGGATGCAAAGAGCAGCTCCAACCCCTAGCTTGTGAAGAAGGCCAAGGCCGAACGACCTCAGCAATCAGCTCACCATGAGCACTACAGCATCTTATCAGATACTCTTAATAGGATTTATGCAGTAGAAAAGAGTAGACAGGACTTTGGGACTCCTGCTCCCTTACAGGCTCCTGTGCAGGCATAAATACAAACAAATTCTATACATACCACAACAAAGTAGGGAACAACACTTTGGATTGCTGAGCTCTCAGAGATGCCATTAAGGAGCTGATTAAGAGAGGACACTTGAGGGAGTATGCATTGTGGCCTACAGTGTAATAGCCTCCTCAGCCTCAGCAGGGCCCTGAGCATGAGTCATCAGTTGTGGTGAGAATTATATTTTGATTATGTCATGTGGTTGTAAAAGCAGTCTAAGTCCTGCATTTGCTAGATCGATATAAATTCTTTGAAAAATGTCAACTTATTATCCAGCTCTTGAAGAGCGAGTTTGCCATCCCTCTAGGAAAAATATATTCTTTAAAAACCAAGTTTTAATTTATGACTGAATGTCACACTGATGTGGCTTATTTTTTGGTGCCGCATTAGTGCGACTAGTTAAGCATCGCATTAGCATAACCTATCCCTTAATATCTCATTAATACGATGGCAACTTAAAGCTCATCCGTGTGAGCCACTTTCTTAGCCACTGTAGGCACATAGCGATCTTACCATACATGTAAGCCACTTTCTTAGCCACCGCATGCACATAGCGATCTTACCATACATGTGGGTCACTTTCTTAGCCACTACATGTGTGCAACTTAAAGCTCGTGTATGCGAGCCATTTTCTTAGCCACTGCATGCATGCAGCGATCTTACCATACATGTGAGCCATTTTCTTAGCCATCGCATGTGTGCAACTTAAAGCTCGTGCATGCGAGCCACTTTCTTAGCCATCGCATGCACGCAGCAATCTTACCATACATGCGAGCCACTTTCTTAGCCACCGCATGTGTGCAACTTAAAGCTTGCATATACGAGCCATTTTCTTAGCCACCGCATGCATGCAACAATCTTACCATACATGCGAGCCACTTTCTTAGCCATCGCATGTGTGCAACTTAAGACTCCTGTATATGAGTAACTTTCTTAGCCATCGTATGCATGTGACTTGAATTTTGTAGCTCTTATGTGACTTGAATTTTGTAGCTTTCATGTGACCTGAATCTTACAGCTCTCATGCGATCTAAATTTCACAGTTTTTATGTGATCTAAATTTTGTAACTCTCATGTAACCTGAATCTCATAGCTCTCATGCGATCTAAATTTTGTAGCTCTCATGTGACCTGAATCTTGTAGTTCTCACACGATCTAAATTTCACAGCTCTCATGCGACCAGATGCCTTAGTGCCATGCGACCTACTCATATATCACTCACATTTGATATACTTAGCCCAAGCTTATTTCTTAATTAAGAAGCATTACTGATTGGCTATTTAATTATTTTTATATACAAAATTAATATTTATCATCTGAGAGTTATAGGATGAGCAGCCAAATACTTGACAAAAAAAGAAAGAAATTTTACTCATTAAAAGCCTCAGCAAGGTACATTTACATTAGAAAGAGTCAAAATACAAGTCAGAGAAAGCTATAGCTAGATTTTTTTGAAAGAAAAATTGTTGAACAAGGGGAAAGCTCCCACCAATTAGAGGGCTAACCATTAAGAGACAAACCCCTACCGATTGGAAACTCACGAGCTTGCTTAAGTCCTCAACTTTCTTCTTCCAGCCCCCTCCTCAGTAGCAAGCTCCTTCTCAGTTTTGTTCCCAAAATTGGGAAGTCCAAAAAAGGCCTACCAAAATGGATGAAAAGGAGAAAGCTCACACTCGTGAGGACATAATCCAAGGTTTGCATGAGATCTCCCCACATTACTGGAGAATTTTTGTCTTTGAAGCTTCTTATGCAACAAACTATACATGCCTCACTCGGAAGGCGGAATGTCAGGAAATCAGGAGGCTTATTTGAAACTTCCATTCGGTTATTCTCTGAAAGAAGAAGACGGTTCCCCATGCTTTAAATAAACTTAGCCTGATCTTGCTAAAGAGTTCCAAAGGAACTCCCAACCACTCTTATTTAATGATTCAAAAGAAAACGAGGCTGGCACACTAATGATTGCAAAATGTTTATTGTCTGGAAAAATGAAACGACAGGCTAACCTGAATGACTTTGACTGCACAGTCATCCATGATAGAAACTTATCCATGTGACCTACTAAGTTCCATAAGGTCTTAGTTCGCCAAAGTCATGCCTTGTAAAAGAAAACAAATGCACAAGATAAAAGACTGGAGTTATAGGATATCACAGCAGAACACTCTTTTGCCAATAGAAGTCTAGCTCCCAGTCCGTAAAGCGAACTAAAAGTTAGGGGGCTAATGTTATCAGTAGAATTTGGCATTACAGAGTGGGCTGGCAAAAGCCCAGAAGGAGCCGAGTTTGGCAGAAGAAATGAGCTTGCCACATTATGAGGTCACTACACAAGGAACTCTAGCTCGCTAAAGATCCGAGCTCACTGGCTGAACGAGCTTAAGGTCATAAACCAACAACAGTCTCAATGCACGAGCTCAAGCTCGCTAAGACACAACCTTACCTAACTAAAAGCCTCTTGAGGTTGGGAATAAGGCCAATAGGCAACTTGCACCACCCTTTTGCAAAATACAACCATCGGGCCCCACACATAAAAAGTAACTTATAGAAGCTAGTTTATAATACTGTAGGCAGTCTTGTACATTTAATGTTTGATGTAACAGATATATAGTTTATTTAGTTCCATTGATACCGCTCCATGCTTCTATAAATAGGGGGCTAGAACCATTGTAAAAAGGGAGAAAAAAAAGGCAAAAAGGATAGGAGCAGAAACTCTGTCAGAAACTATAGCCAAAGCTCTATAAAAATTCCTTTAGATTAATAAAACATCTCTGTGGATAGAAGGTCCGATGTCGTCTGAATTTAGCCAAACCATGTTAAACCTTTATGTTTCAACCTTTCCAATTCTTCCTCCTCCTGCCATCTCCTATTGCTCACCACCTCAACAATCGAGAAACAACTTGGGTCCTGAAAGAACCCCCTTCCGTTGGCCGGATTTAGGTGAAACCAAAATCCACCGTCAACAGTTAGACTTGACAAAACCTACAATAACCTTTGAATCATTAATCTTGGTGGCTTGCTTCCACCCACTTTGAAACATAATCCATAGAAATCAAAATATAAAGGAAACCACAAGATGAAGGGAATGGTCCCATGAAATCAATGCCCAATGCATAAAAAATCTCATACATGAAATAGGAGTTTGTAACATTTCATTTCTATAAGTCGAACTACCCTTTCTTTGACATTGTTCACAACACTTGCAAAACTCATATACATCATAAAACAAAGTAGCTAATAGAAACCACAATCTAGAACTTTCATAGATGTTCTTTGAGGTTTAAAATATCCACCACAAGCATAAACATGGCAAAGGGAAAGAATAGATTGAAACCCAGAATCAGGCACACATTTCCTAATAATCTGATCAGCATAATATCTCCACAAGTAAGGATCATCCCATACAAAATGCATAGCATCAATTTTTATCTTCTCTTTTTTAATTCTACTCAAATTAACAAGTAAAGTCCTAGTAAATAAATAATTCACCAAATTAACGTACCAAGGAACATTGAAGCTGCTCATTAGGGAAGGAATCATGGAAAGGCAATTGATTTTCCTCTCTTATTAGCTTGCTCAAGTAATCTACTACAAGGTTTAGCTCCTTTCTTATCATTAATTTAAAGGTCAAACTCTTATAGCAAGAGAATCCATCTGATCAATCTTGGCTTTGCAATTTTCTTGGAGAGCAAATACATTAAATCTATATGGTTAGAAAATACAATAACTTTAGATCCAAGCAAATAAGAGTGAAAATTTTCTAATGTAAACATTACAATTAATAGCTCTTTTTCTATTATGAAATAGTTGCATTGGACTAAATTAAGAGTCCTAATAGCATAATGAATCACATGAGCTTGGTTGCCAACCTACTACCCCAAAATTGCTTCTAAGGCATAAGTTCTTGCTGTTGGTGTATGCCCTAGAAGCCAATCATGGGATGATTGTTTGTTTGCATACATTATATTATGTTTTAATGGCAATTCAATT
>JANHAO010003691.1:0-25676 GCA_026873985.1 Saraca asoca | reverse complement strand
CTCAACTATCCAAATCAATGATAAAGGAATAAAAGAAATAAAGAAAGATGAATAGGAAATAAGAAAGTAAATAAACAATTAAAGAGAAGATTCAAATGTAATAGTGTAGCCTTTTAAGCCCTTTTACTTTCATCGTCTAATTTCTTCACATTTTCTTTTACTTGTTTCTTCCATGCAATCTTCTTGTATTCTTTCCTTAATTCTATTGCATCTTCATTCTTTAAGTTTTCTTCCACTTTTTGAGCCTTTTTCATCATCCTGAAATACAAAAATAAAATAAAGCAGTACCAGGAACTAAACTTACAAAACTAAGGAAAAAGTTAAACAAAAACCACTAATTAATAACTATTTAAGAGGTGTTGTTCATTATTTTTATAGGTACATTTTTCACTTCTCAAAGAGAAAGGTAAACCAATCTCATATGTCTGTTATGAATCTAATATAGTTAATGTTAATCATAATACATGGTAGATTGATTCCAAATCTACAATCCATATTTTGAATAATTTACAAGGTATGCAAAACCTACGGAAGCCAGTAGGAAGTCAGCACAGCATCTTATCAAGAAACAAGATTGACTCACATATGGAATCCATTGGAACCTGAAGCTTAGTTCTTGATAGTGGCTATGTTTTAGTTTTAGAGAAGACTTTTTATATTCCATGTTTTTCTAGGAACTTGATTTTAGTTTCAAGACTTGTAATGTTAGGTTATTCCTTTAATTTTTTAGATTCATTTTTTAGTTTACCTTATAAATATGAATTTATTGGAAATGGTATTTTGTCTTATGGTCTTTTCTCTATTATTCTTAACATAATAATGTTTTGCATACTCATACTAGTAATAAGTAATGTATTATGAATGAACATTCCTCTATTTTGTGGCATAGGAGACTAGGGCATATTTCCATTGATAGGATTAAGAGAATAATGAATAAAGGAGTACTAAGTATTTTAGATTTTTCTGATTTTGAAACTTGTATAGACTACATAAAGGGAAAATAAACTAACAAATCCAAGAAAGTTTCCAAGAGGAGTACTAACATCTTAAAAATCATACATTCAGATATATGTTATCCTAATATGGGTGCCTATGGTCCAAAATATTTTATCACCTGTATAGATGACTACTCCCGATATATGCATCTTTGTATGCTTCATAATAAGAGTAAAGCCTTAGATTCATTTAAGCCTTTTAAGGTAAATAAAGAGAAGCAATGTGGTAAGCAAATTAAAATCATTAGAATAGATAGAGATGGAGAATACTATGGTAGATACAGTGAAGATGGACAAGCACTTAGCCCATTTACTAAGTCAAGAGATGGGATCATTACCTAATACACTATGCCTGGTTTTGTGGACTAGAATGGCGTAGTAGAAAGAAGAAATCAAACATTATTAGATATGGTGCATAGTATGTTAAGCATATTTAAGTTGCCTAAATCCTTGTGGATTGAAGCTCTTAAAATGATAGTATATATATTGAATAGGGTCCCAACCAAGGTTGCCCTAAAGACACCATTTGAGTTAGTTCAAGGTTGGAAACCAAGTTTGTGGCATATACACACTTGGGGATGTCTGTTTGAAGCAAGAATTTGTAATCCATAAGAAAAGAAACTGGACTTATGGACTAGTAGTGGGCATTTCGTTAGATATGCTGAAAAGTCTAAAAGTTATAGATTCTACTATCCATCACATAGTACAATGTTTGTGGAATCAAGAAATGCTATGTTTCTGGAAAATGACTTAGTTAGCGAGAGTAATCAATTTTAGAACATAATTTTTGAAAGATAGCAACCTTCCAAATTAAGAGAAAGTTGGTTATTATTCGAGACACTCCTCAAGTTCAAATGGGTGTTATACAACTAATCACTTAGGATTAACAACCTATTGCTAATAATCCTACAGATCAAGTTGTTCATGAAGTGCTTGAAATGGTTGGACAACTAGTTGGATAACATGACTCATAGGAAATTGTTGAACCAATATTAAGAAGATCTACAAGAGAAAGAAGATCAGTGATTTCAGAAGACTATGTTATGTATCTGTAAGAATTGGAAAATGATTTTGGAGCCAAGAATGATCTTATAACATTTTCACAGGCTATGAACTACAAAGAATCTAATTTATGGTTTGATGCAATGAAGGATGAGATAAATCTTATGGCATCCGATAGAGTCTAGGATCTTGTTGAGTTTCCTAATAGGGCTAAGGCTATTAGATGTAAATGGGTCTTTAAGACAAAGAAAGACTCATTAGGCAACATTGAGATATACAAAGCAAAACGTGTCACCAAAGGATTTACTCAAAAGAAAGGAATCGACTACAAGGAGACATTTTCTCCTCTATCCAAGAAAGTTTCATTTTACATTATTCTACCTTTAGTTGCACATTTGAATTTAGAGTTGTAACAAATGAATGTGAGATAGGCTTTCATCAATGGGGAACTAGAGGAAGAGGTATACATGAAATAACCTAAAGGATTTTCCTCTAGTCAAAGTGAGCAATTGGTATGCGAGCTTAAGAAATCTATTTATGAATTGAAACAAGCTTCTCATCAATGGTATTTAAAAATCCATGATATGATCTCCTCCTTTGGTTTTGAAGTGAATATTATGGATCAGTGTAAATACCATAAGGTTAGTGAGAGTAAGATTTATTTCTTAATTTTGTGTGTGGATGATATTTTACATGCAACTAATGATAAAGGTTTATTACATGAGGTGAAATAATTTCTCTCTAAAAACTTTCATATGAAGGATATAGGTGATGCTTCTTATGCCACTGGCATAAAGATCTTTACAGACAGACATAGAGGCATTTTGGATCTATCACAGGAAACCTATATCAATAATGTTTTGGAGAGATTTTAGATGAAAGATTATTCACCAACTGTTTCTCCCATTATTAAAGAGGATAGGTTCAATTTGAACTAATGTCCCATGAATGATTTCAAAAAAGAGCAAATGAAAAACATCCCTTATGCTTCTGTTGTTGGTAGTATAATGTATGCTTAAGTCTACACCAGACCTAACATAGCAATTATTGTTAGTATGTTAGGAAGATATCAAAATAATCTAGGTATGGACCATTGGAGAGCTACTAAGAAAGTTTTGAGATGCCTTCAAGGGACAAAGGACTACTTGCTTATGTACAAACACAAGGATAACCTGGAGGTGATTGGTTATTCAGATTCAAACTTTGCTAGCTATGTTGGTTCACATGAATCAACATTTGGATACATTTTCATGTTTGTCAATGGAGTTGTATCATGGAAGACTGTGAAGTAGACTTTGATATCTACTTCCACTATAGAGGCTAAGTTCATTTCTTGTTTTGAGGCTACATCGCATGGTGTATGGATAAAGAGTTTCATTTCTAGGCTTTGAGTTATTGATTCTGTATCTAGGCCATTGAAGATGTTTTGTGGCAATTTAGCTATAGTCTTTATGGCTAAGAATAATAAGAGTGGTAGTCAAAATAAGTATATCGACATTAAGTCCTTAGCCATCAGAGAGCATGTTAATGATAAACCAATGGTCATTGAGCATGTTAATACCAAATGGATGATAGTAGATCCTTTGACAAAAAACATGCCACCATTTAGGTTCAAGGATCTTGCAAAACGTATGGGCCTTAGTCCTTTAGTTTGATTTCATTGTATGGGACAATGTTATTTTAATGAAACTTTATTTTAGTTGTGATTTTTCTCCTTTTGTTTTATATGCACATTTTTATTTTGTTAGAGAAATATCAATAAGTTTGGATCTAGAATAAATATAGGGTTTATTCATTTAATATTTTGGACTAATGTTAAGATGCAAATGCAATGTGATATATGAAAGATAATACTCATCATAAGAGGAAATATCACTATGATTCTTTTATTTGTTTCTTACTTTGGTAAATCATGGTATATATATATTGGCCAAGTGGAAGAATGTAAGAAATATCTCCATAATTAGCTATAATTAGTAGAGCATTACTTACACTTAATATGGCTAATAAAATGTCCATTAATTACTGAAAACAATTCCAAGTATCTTGGTGATGGGCTGAGAGTCTTGATATTTTTCATAAGGCTTCTGGATCAAATCTATTTCAGTTTGTCATAGTTGGTTTGAGATTTTCATCTCAAATGTTGGTATTGTATTTCCTATCCTTTTCTTTATTCTATTTCATTTATTTGAGATTTCTAAGGTTTAGAAATTTATATAAGTTTAGAACATCTTGTTGTAAACCTTCTAGGTTAGCAAGAAACCTGATAATCTCTTGTGTTTTGATGTAAAGACTGGCATTTGAAAAGCCTATCAATCCTGAGAGTTAGAGGTCTTTCAGTTAAGAAATCTCAAGTGAAGTAGACTTGAATTGCGATTTCAATTCAAATTGAACCACTTTAAAAAGTTCTATGTTCAATTCTTTTTCTTTATCTACACTTTAACGATTTTTGCTATCAATTTTCTATCTTTATTATCTATAAAATTGCTGGCTATTATATCTTTACACATCCAATTAATAGAATTCGATTTTTGGTACTGGTGTATACAAATCTCCAACGAGATAAGGGTAAGATCCATTTTATTTCCACAATTTCAAATTATCTTTATTAGGACTGTCAGTGAGCACAATATCTCTAGTCATAACCCACTTCAAAATCCTCAAATGCGGTCTAGCATGCCTTAGTCTACCTCAAAACCACCTATTTCTTCAAAAGGTTTGTCAATGGGGCTGTCCTCTTGGAATATCCTTCCATAAATCTACAATAATAATTGGCAAGCCCTAAGAAGGATCTTAAATCCATTATTTTATTGGAGCTTCCTACTCTTGAATGGTTGTCACCTTCTCCATATCCATACAAATGCCACCACATCCAACAATGTGCTTTAGGAACTTGATTCGCTTCTAATCGAATGGTCACTTCTCCCGCTTCACATATAACTAATGTTGCCTCAATCTCTCAAACACTAGTTTTAAGTGCATTAGGTGGTCCTCGAGTGTGGATCTAAAAACAATCATATCATCCAAGTAAACAATAACAAATTTATCCAAATAGTCATGAAAAACTTGGTTCATAAGGGTGTAGAAAGTAACAATAGAATTTGTTAACCCGAATGGTGTAACCATAAACTCAAAGGCACCATAACAAATGACAAAATTTGTCTTCATCACGTCTTAGTCTATCACCCTAACTTGATAGTACCCCAACCTTAAGTCCAACTATAAAGTAATGGGTAATGCTCAACTAATCAAAGAGGTCTCAACAAGAGGGGTAAGGTAATTGTTCCATACTATAACCTTGTTTAAGGCTCGATAGTCCACACATAATCGAAGATTACCATCCTATTTCTTTTGAAATAACATTAGAGCCTCGAATAGTTCTTTTGATGTTTGAATGAACCCTGTCTCCAAGTGCTCAGTGAACTGCTTTTGAAGCTTTACCAATTCTGGTGGTGCCATCTGATAAAGTCCTCTTATAGGGGGTTTTGCACCAAGTAATAATTCAATCTAGTATCAGTAGCTCTTTGTGGTAGGAGTCTAGGAGATAGTTGATCTAGCATCACATCCTTAAATGTCTTTAGCATATTTTGAAATTTTTGAAACACAACTTCTTCTCCCTTACTCTCAATGCCTATAAGGACAGTTATGAATGAAGGTTCTTGCCTTTTTACCCCCTCTTAAATTATGAAACTAACAAGAGTCTAGTTTCTTTGGGTTGCTTCATTTAAACTGGCACATTGGTAGGGTTTTCACACATGAACATGAGATAGTTAGCTACTGGAATAGGAATAGCCTAGTGTGCTAAGAGGAACTCCATCCCCAACACCATATCAAAGTCATCCATTCGTGTGACCATAAAATTTGCTCTTCCTTGCAACAATCAAATCTTTAATAATGCTTATTTTGCCACTCCTACAATGGTGAAGGCCTTAGAGTTTACAGCTTTCATGCGGTTTGAGTCTTTCTCCAACTTCAAGCCCAGCTATAACATCCTAATTTCTCCAAAACTTCTTTTAGCAAAAAAAAAGGCTTTTAAAAAAAATCCAAAAGGGTAATTTTTAAGGAAATCAATCCTATAGATATTGGGCTATGAGAGGCCCAAATATAACAAAAATTGGCTACATGAATTTTGAGAAGTTTTTCTGAAATCAAAAATTTGATCATGAATGTTTAGGGAGTAAAAATTAGTGCTTTTTTAAATATTATTTCCAAAAAATTTCAAAAAATATGAAACAAGGGATACATATATCATATAAGCATAAAATCATAGTCATAATAAAGGTGTTTAATTTAACTCATTTGTATTAAAATTTTGGGACTTTTGAAAATTAATAAGCATGTTAAATTTGTGCTTAAATAAAAAAACAAAAGAGAAAAGGTGGCCAACTTGTAAATAGTAAGAAGTTAACTTATTTTCCCTAAAGTACGCCTTCCTGGTTGGTTTCCTTCTTTTCATTAAGCCATTATCGCACACACAACCCACGTAATTGCTCTTCATATTTTTCCTTGAGCTTCCTCTTTCTCTTTCTACAAATTTTACTTTCTCTTTTTAGGCGAGTTCTTAATCTTGCTTGTTATTTTCTTAGATTTTTTCTATTTAATCCCTTCATCTTCCTCTTTATTTTGACATCAAAATCATACTAATTCATTGAGTATAATTCAAGTTATAAATTTTTGAAGTATTCTATCATTATTCATGGTACTATTCAACCCATGAAGTAATCCAATTTTTTTAACATTTTGAAGCTTCAATCTATTAGATATAGCTTTATTCATGATATAGAAACCATAACATAATCATATACAATTAGTTAATAAGAGAAATCTTTGAAAGAATGATTGAAAGCTAATATGATCTTTTTTTTTATCTTGAAAAGCATAGGAGATTTTTGTAAACTGGTTGAAGTTTCTTGTGTTCTACTTGCTAAGGTGAGTGATTCTTACCACTCTTATGAATTGTGATGTGATTTTTGCTTGGAATCTATTGATTTGTGGTGCAAGATAGTGAAATGAGTTTTTGAGATTACGTGATGAGACTTGATAATTGAATACATCTATTGGAATACTATTTACTATATGGTTGAAATAGCTAAGTTTATGCTTGTTTAACTCCCAAAAACATGAGATTTTAAGATCCTAGAGTGTGATATTGAATTAGAAATAGCTTCCCTTTTTTTCTGCTATTTGCATGCAAAATCTACTTGTGTAAGTTGAATTGCACCATTTTGAATTGAACCCACAATCATGCTTATAGAAACCTAGTAATTTTCCTTGACCAATTTGAATTGAAATTTGAACTAGGATTGTACAATTCAAATCAACCATCCCTACCTTGTTTTTCGATTTTGATCATGATTTTAATTACATTTGGAATTAGATGAAAGTTTTCAAAATTTAACAAGTAGGCTCGCACTTTTAACTACATTTCCTCGAGTCAAATCAAGTTTTCCACAAATAAGTTTTCTAATTCTAATCATGATCATGCATATTTTCCTTTCATGGTTAGAATCATGATTTTAACGTATTTTTAGCAAGTTTTACATTATTCAACCAATATTTACTTTTTTTCTTAACCTTCATCTCAATTCCTTGATTACTCTCATAATGAATCCAAATAATTCAAGCATAACAAATAGGAAACTATAAAAATGTAATTCAAAAGTTAATACCAAGGAATTGAAATATTGTGCATGCAAGAATATCTATTCAATGAATCTATAAACCAAGGTGATCATAAGACAAGGAAATATGATGATAATGATGAATGACTGATATTACTATGAGTGGTATTAAGGCATAAAGTTTAATAATGTCCATGAGATATTGAATAACATGTGATGTTATGATTTTTAATTGAATTACAATCATTGCACGTGATTATCTGGTGCAAAGCTTGTTTATGTACATAAGACATGGAATGATACACAATGTTATGAATGATAATAAGATATATCCATATGGAATTGATGTAATGTCCTTTATGGAAATGGAATGATTGATTACTTGATGACCTTTGAGGCTTAATAAGTGAATGATGGATTATGGTGGAAAATTAATGAATCAGATCTTGGATCTATATGTTCCAATATGGATGACGAGTAAAAGGTAGGCGTTGGAGGGAAAATGTTGGACTCGTGAAAGATAAGGCAAGATTGGAGTAACTAGGAGGGTTATAATTGCATTATAGTGGAGCACTGCATGTTTTATATTGTTGTTATATGAAGTGTTGAAATATGATATCATAAAATTGAAATATATGATGAATTTGAAATGCTGACATAAGGCTATGAAAGCCTAGAATTGGCCTACAGTGGCCTAATGTAATGAGAAATGCATAATATGAATTGCCTCCGTGGTAAGTCTTTGAATACCCTTTAATGCATTATGGAAATGATATAAGCATTAGCAATTTGATTGTGGTATGTATACATGTCGCTATTGTGTGATCAATTAATACGTTTGGTACATATTTAACTTAGTGAGCCCTAAACTTATTATTATGTGGATTTTTTTTAGATATTCATGAATTAGTTGCCAATCCTTTTATAGACAAGTAAGAAGGAGAATAATTCAATGGAAATTACAACTGATACATTCACCACCATTGTTAACAGTCCTTTAGGTGCATATGCAGCCAAGATTCATTATATAATAATCTTAAACCTGGTTGGTAGTTACGTATTGCACAAAGTAGAATCATCCCTTTACAACCCCAATCATGTTATTAATTATGGCTATGGAATGGTTTGATCCTTACGGGATCCACCATCCTCGTTCTTTTTGCTCACCTTTTTAAAAAAGTCTATAGCATGGCCATCAAGTCCTTAGGAATAGAGTTACTCAAACCTATACTTTTGGATCCTTATAAGCTATAGGTTAAACAAACTTTATTTCATATTGTCCCTAAAGGAACTTAGGGTGTTATAGGAGAATGTTTTGTAGAGCTAGCAGGGGAGATGTTGTTGCATTTTGGAAAAGTTGGAATTTTAAATACTGATGTTGAAAGAGGCATGTGCCTTAATAGGCAGTGACTTTGTACATTATAAAAGCTTAAGTTTATATATATATTAGTGGTTTGTGAATCCATGAATTTTATTCCCTTTTAAGATCAAATCATTTCAAGTTACTTAGATGTTAATGAAATTAAGTGAACTATAGATATAATGAATTGATAAAATTTGAGTTACATTCTATGAATTGATTCACAAATTGATTCATGTTGAAGAACTTTTGAAAATCTATTTGAATTGATTCAGCAATCAATTCATGTAGAAAAGTTTTGAAAATGCTTTTATTGAAGGCTAGGATTTTCACCTTAATCAATTCCCTAATTGATTTAGAAATGTTTTACAATATATTATGATTTGATTCATTAATCAATTCAGCCATAAATAGTCATTATGATATTCATAGATGAATCGATTCATTCATTGGTAATCACTATGAATCAATTCAAGAATTGAAAATTTGTTATTTTTCAAATGTCAATTACAACAACTATAAATTTCCCTAGCCACTTTTCAAACCTAATAGTTTTTGTACCTAACATACTTCTTCAAGAGTGAAGATCTTAGAGGTATTCGAGTTGAACAAGATTCATCACTACCTCGCTTCATCTAATCAATTCAAGAATCTTTTATCAAGTCTAAAGAGAATTCACAATTAGATGTTTTGGGATCTTCATCTTAAAATTGAGTATTATATTTCTTTATTTGTTTCTTGTTTTAATTTCATAATTTCTAGGTTGATAAAAATTAGAGATACAAAGGAAGTGGTTGAGCTTCCCTTTGCATCTTCTTTGGTTATACGGTTGATTATAGCTAGTTGAAGCTATATTGATTTCTTCGTGTATCTCTAGGCTATGAGGTTGATCATAGTCTGATGAGATAAAAGAATTGTTGTAGCTATGTTAACAAGAGCCCAATTTAATGCTTGTCTAATAGGTCTTACAAGAGCCCAATGTAAGTCTTGTTGTATGAATTAGTTGTTTAAGAGCCTAGTTAAAATCCTATTATAGTTAATAAAAGAGGCATTCGATTGAGTATTAATCCAATCGATGTAGACTTTAACTATGATTTTAATTAAAGTTGAACTACTTTAAAAATTATAGTGTTTTTATTGTTCTTTAGTATTCTTTACATTCTACACATTTATATTTACTATATAATTGTATTCTACTATGCAGCAATTCTACAATATTGTAATTTTGTTGTTCTATTGAAATTGTTAATCTATTTCTAATACACTCTCATATAATCTTGTTAATTATTTCAACTACATTCTCATATAAACTGATTTGATTTTCTAATTGATTCTCAAATCTATATCAATCTAATCAATTATTCCAATTGAGATTCTGATTACCTAATTAGCTTCCTAATCCAAATCCAAAGGCAATTTTCATCAAGACTTCCACTCTGCAAATCAAGATAGAATCCAATTTATTTTTTAAAAGAGTATATAATTTACAAACGTGAAAAGGGCAAGATCATTTTTATTACTCTTGATTTATTTTTTTGGGACCTATAGATTATTGTTATTTGGGACTAATAAAAGTTAATTATTTTGAAAAGGGACTTCTCTTTTGTATCTTTTTTCCTTTAACCTCTCTTAATTTCTTCTTCTCTTTCCTAACAATTATACCTCTTCACATACTAAGGCAATTTTTTCAGCCTTTTCTTCTTCCTTTGGGTTTATCCAGTCTCATTCTCTTAAATTGGCAAGTAAGACTCTTACCTCATCATAAAAACTTTTGCATCAGGGAAACATTTTTACTATCTCACCTCAACATCAATCCTTTTAAGAAATTTTCAATTTGATTGACCTTATTCTAGATAGGCTTCATGTATGAAAGGTGCATCTAAAAGATTGTGACAATCATTGATGGTTATCATGTTCATCATAGCTACATTCACTTCACTTGATTTTTAGGATTTGATGTAATTTGGGCTTGTTAGGAAAGGATTTTTGTCTATCATCATTTTTTTCTTTATTCACATACCTAAGACATTGCTATTCAATAGCTTTTGCAATCATATCCCTGAAACATACACAATTCTTTGTAGTGTAGCCCAACATGTTATGATATTTGTAGTATTTTTAGTATTTGACTTTTTCTTTAGTTAAAATCTTTTGGCCATCAGACAATTTTGTCTGCATATCTCTTCAAAATATATCAAAAATTTGATCTACCTTATTTATATCAAGAGAATAATTTTTCTTATTTATGTTACCTATCTTATCATTCATTTTTGCAATTTTTAGCAAAAGACAAACATATGGAGGATTAGGTTTTAATTCAGCCAAATCTATTTCATTTTCATCCTTTGTTTCTTTTCCTTCCACATAAGTTACTTTTTCTTTTATAAAAAGGAAATTTCTTAATTTTCTTCTTTTTTTTTTCTTTATGCAATTTCTAAATTTGTCTTTCTTTTTTGGCCAATTGAGACATGTTGGTTACATGCTGATTGACAAGCCTTTTTTGATTGTAAAATCAAAGCCTGCCATAGGAATTTTAACTATCTCAGATTCTACTATTTGAGTAAAACAACAACTTCTTTCTTGTTAAAACATGGATAGGTCATCATCAACACTTTTCATTGGCGACTTCTTTATATTCACTAAATCAGTAAGGCTAATCCTCATTTTGCCTCTATAAAATTAGTCATGGAACAGTTTTTCTAACTGTTAAGAATGCATAGAATTTGGTGATAAATTTGAATATCAAGCAAAAGCAGTTTTGGTTAAGGACAAAAGGAAAAAATTCATTTTTAAATATTCATTTTGCATTAATTCTTGACATTCCACGGTGAATCTAGCTATAAGTTCAATTGTTGATTAATTTTCTTCACTAGAAAATATTGTAAATTTTGGAAATTTAAATCCTATCAAGGCTTTATTTGATTTATCTATTTTGGAAACACGCCTCTATAATTACGATAAACACTATGTCCTCCTAGTTAGTTCAACAATTATTCAATTAGGAATTGGATATTTTGTTCTGGTTTTTGTAAAAAAGCTTGATTATGATATGGATTTACTAAGATTTGCATGGTATCATTAATTTGGTTATCATTTTAAATCCTTTCCTCCCATCAAAGTATTCTAATTGGACCATATTGTGGTCATTCCATTTCAAGTTCTTCATGCCCTGTTCTATCATTATGATTATTGTAATCATTATTATTAGCATTTTGACCATTGCTGTTATTCTGATTGTTACTTAGATGGACTTCGATTCTTTCTAGTACCTAATTCATTTTTTATTGACTTAAGGCATTATTTTCTTACATTAATCTATATGTGGTCGCAATTTATTATGACATCATGTGAACCATATCATTACTACTTTCACTCATCTACTATCAAAAAATAGTAGCATTTTTGGGACTCAGACCAGATAGATTTCCATGGAAATTTCAATCCATTTTGTAGGAAATATGGCAAGCCATAAGGCATTGGCCCCCCGAGTATTAGTCCACTATTGTCTTGTGGTTAATTTCCAGTTGAATAGTCAGTATTTTAGTGTCTATTCAATGTTTCTTGTTGATTTCATCTATTTTGGTTCTAATTTTGGTTATTTGTCTTTGTATTACTTTAATTATTTTGGTTGTTAACTAGCATATTTTCAATAGAACTAGCATTAGTGGCATATTTACTATCGATAGGTCTATCTTTGTCTTAAAGGCCATTTTTAGAATTTCTAGTAGATATGTTTTCAGAATTACCTAGTAAAATAGCATCATTTCTGTGGATCATACAAGATGAAGAGACTAAATATACTTTAATTGGGTCTCACCAAGCATGTCAATTAGTTTCAAGCCAAGTTTCACATATCAAAAAGTTTTGACTTAGATGGGTTCTCCATAGAAATAAGTGAGATTCCAATCTTTTGGAAAAGCCATATGAAGTAATATGATTAGAAACAACAAAATATATAAATATCTTCACTCCAAATGATTGTGAATTACTTCATAAAGCATGATAATGGTGTATGAAACTATAAGGATGAGAGTGGGGGATTGCACAAAATCTATAAAGATTAACAAAGTGTTGAACTGTGTTGTAGAGCATTACAAAGAACATAGAACATATTTAGATAAAACTAAAAGATGATCCCTCTCCTAGGGCATTAATGCCTTATTTATAAAAACAACAAGCAATTTTCTTCAATAATCACTTATAAAAACTGGTTTCGATAAAAATAGACATGTTCTCTAAAAGAAAACCAAAAAAAAAGTAAATAAAGAGTAATGAAGTAACTATAAGGTAACTTATTCTCATGTGTTGACTTCAATTGCATTTATTAATTGCTATCATGCCCCAATCCATAATATGCGATCAACATAGGAGGTCATCATTGGAAAACTCTCTACAAGCCTAATGATGCAGAAACTTAACATGACATAATGGTAACATGATATGCTTCTAGATAGATATAATTACTTGATACTAATTTGATTTTTAATGAAAATTCAGTAGAGTTTCCTCTATTTTTCGGACCCTAGGGCACTCAACCAGTACAACAACCAAGGGATACATGCCTTACATATAACCTATATAACAATCAATGACCACCAAAGCCTAGACAACATAGTACATACAGCCTACCGGGCAATGACATGACAAAATCACATGCATAAATTAGGTATGCCAACTACTAAAATCACACCACTAGTATGCCTTTAAGCTTTGTTAGAAGGAAACCACTCAGTCAAGGAGTAGATTCTGGGCCAAGTGGATGAGGATGAATGGTTGGAAAGGCCTCAGGCTCTAAAAAACAAGAAAGAAAAAGGATTGAGTTTCAAAGAAACTTAGTAAGTAGATACTCCCTCAAAAAAACCAAAATCTCATTTGCAATTCATATTTTGAATTTAATTAGTGAAACATATATTTGCAAGGATATAATTAACAATTTGAAAGTAGTCTAATAATTCAAAAAATTCAGTTCATCTAGAAAGCAAATTAATAAATATAATAACCATTAAGTCAAAATTTGAGACAGACTACAACATTATAAAAAAATATTTAACATAATATAAATCCAAGAAAATCAATGAGGTCTTTTATATTCTCACATAATCAAGTGTCAAATAAGTTCTAGATTTCTAAATGCCTTTGGAATCCAAAGGATAATTTCTCAAGGTAACCATATCTAATAGATATTAGTCATCGTCATACACCTTATGCTCCTATTAGATATACTCCCCATATTCCTCCAACAGATATAATTCCAATCACAAGTGCACTTGGAAGTTCTCTACTAGAATTTCCAATGGATTCAAGTTTTCAAAAAACAAGTAATCAACCAAAATATATTATACTACTAGATATATCTAAAAATAGTAAGTAAGTACCAATAAGTTCATGTATTCAGTGATCAAAAGATATTGTCTTTTTTTTTATGTAGCATATAGTTTAGAAATTTCAGAAATCCAATATCATGACATAATGCAGTCATTGGTTCTATAAGTAATAATTAATTTAAAATGAATAAGTTTGCTATCGTAATTCATTTTCATATATATATATATAACATATGATTACAAATTTTGAGACAAGCTCCTATCAATATTCCAGTTACTCAAAAATTATAATGCTCCATGCAACAAAATTGATTTTTGTAAAAAGGGATTCACAAAAGAGTAGGATTATCTACTCACCTTAAAGGTAACATGATAGCTTCAAGTGGAAATCTTGAACTACAACTTTCCCAATTAGCTTTTCAGAATTTATTTACCAAAATCACTGTAATCTTACACAATGGATTTTTGTATCAAAGTATTGCAGTCTCAATATTTAAGTTTTAATTAGGATATACTCATAAATAAAAATCAAACTTGAGAATAAGTAATACTTACTTACAATTTAACAAAAAATTGAAGGCTTTGGCTGAGATTACCTAATAAGTATGGGAAAAGAGTAATAATGCCGCTAACAATTGGAGAGTGGTGAATGACGAAGCTGCCATTAAAAATAGTGTAACTACAGTGCCTACCTGACAGTAAGACAACAACTATTCAAATGAGTGGAAAGACCATATGAGCAAGAAGGAAATGTCATCAACGAGCTAAATAGCTTGATTGGAGCTAGGAGAGAGCTAATTAGAGTGGATGTTGTTGCCAGCTAGCTATTGACCAAAAAAGAAAAGATCTTCATGAAGCAAAATGATAGCCATGCAGTTGGACAACTTGAGTTGAACAATAGTGCATAGTGTGAGCTAAAGCAACCCATGGTAATGGTAGAGATCAACGAAAATAGAGGAGATCAGAGGTGGCCAAATAAGGGAGCCTTCAATTAAAGTAGGTTAGCTACCTTACACCTCACTTTGCCAAGCTCCATGAAAGAAATTGAGTTATTGATGAAGAGAGAGGACTAGCAATAACTAATTAGAGAGATTTGAAAGGAGATGATCATCAAAAGGTGACTTGCCTCCAAACTTGGAAGTTGTCAAAAAGAAGAAGAAGTAGTAGCTGGCAGCAGTTCGTAGAGCTAATTAGGGAAAGGAGGAAATCAAAGAAATGAAAAAAAGAAGGAAAAAAGCTAGAGTGATGAAGGAAGAAGAAAGGAAGGTTAGGAAGTAGGGGTTTTTTGAGGGAAAATATGAAAAGGGTTTAGGAATCAACGCTAGAAAATGAAATGAGGCAAAAAAAGAAAAAGAAAAATAAAAAGGAAAAAATTACATTTTGGCCCACAACAAACATTTTGATATTCACTTTAGTCCTCCAGATTTCAAAACTTTTTGGAAATAAGAATACATTTCTAATAATAAATTATATAATTCTAACACAATTTTTTTTATAAACTAGATACTAGCTTAATTCATTTGTAAAGGATTACATATTTTTCCCCCATAAAAGAATTCATCCTCAAATTCTTTAAACAAAGTTGTGTTGGATTAAAAGAAATATTAGATTAACTGTCAAAGTTAAGGCTCTAATACCATTACAAGGGAAGGTCCATACCAAAAATCTATTCAAACAAATAGGATATTAATCCTTCATACCAAACTTAGGTTCCCAAGTTCTTTACCATGGTTTTCCCATAGGACTTTCACAAAAGGATATTTCTTTCAGCAGAGTTTTCCAACTTGCTAGTCAACTATAGCTACAGGATGTTCCTCATAAATCAGATGATTATCCAACTTAACTGGAATTTAGGGAAGGATGTGAGATAAATCCAAGGCGTACTTTTTCAATATTGATACATGGAAAATAGGATGGATGCTCTCTAATTCTGGAGGTAAGTTTAAGTTATAGGTTAGGGCTCCAATTCTCTTTATTAGGGGATACAGGCCTATATATCAAGGACATAGCTTCCACTTTTTATCAAATCTCATCACTCCTTTCATAAGTGATATCTTCAAGAATACTTAGTCACCCACTTGAAATTTCAAGTCCCTCATTCTCTTATCTCCATAGGACTTTTAATGGCTCTAAGTTGTTATTAACTTTTCTCTAATGATCTTGACCTTCTCAGTTGCCTCCTGCACCAAATCTTGGCTTAACAACTTTGCTTCACCTATGTCAAACCATCCAACCAGAGACCTACATTTTCTCCTGTACAATTCTTCAAAAGGAGCAATTTGAATTGCAAAGTGATAACTATTATTGTAGGCAAATTCAATCAAGGGCATGCATCACTCCTAACTACCCTCGAATTCTAGCACACAAGCTCAAAGCATATCTCCCAAAACATGAATTGTTCTCTTGGACTAACCATCAATTTGAAGGTGAAAGGTTATGCTGAACTGGAGTTGTGAACCCAAGGCCTCTTGAAAGGATTTCCAAAATCATGTAGCAAATTAGGTACCATGGTCAGATATGATTCACAATGGAACTCCATAAAGGGACACAATCTAGTTTAGGTACAATTAGGCATACTAGAAGGCTGAATAAGTGGTTTTTAGTGGGAGAAAGTGGGCACTTCTGGTTAGATGATCAACAATTACCAAAATAGAATTATAACCCTTCAGAGTCTTTGGCAATTCAGTAAGGAAGTCTATGGTCACTCTTTCCCACTTCCATTTAGGAATCTCTAGATTTTGATGCAAACTCGCAGGCCTCTAGTGTTTAGCTTTCACTTGTTGACATGTGATACATCGAGAGATGAAATTTACTATGTCATGATACATCTTGATACTACCAGGGTGCATAGCATAGGATGAAGAGTGAGCTATATACAAAAGTTACTATTATCGAATAGCAACTTTAGGCACTGATATGCATCCACGATAAGTTAATGTTCCATTATCATCTCTTACTAGGCTTGAATCTAATTCCTTCTTGATTTTGTCAAGTAGCTTGCTTATATCCTCATCTAGAGCCTATGTGGATATGATTTGATCAATAAGGGGGAACTTTACTTGTACATGAGCCATAAGTATCCTAGGCTCTGATATTTGTAGTTGGATTCCATAGGCTTCCACCTTATGCATCTCTCAAATGATCAGCCTCTTGTGGACATCAATATGAACAAGACTTCCCACAGACATTTTGCTTAATGCATTAACTACTACATTGGCATTGCCTATATGATACAAGATAAAGCAATCATTATCCTTTACTAGTTCTATGCATTGACTACCACATATGGAATTGATGTAATGTCCTTTATGGAAATGGGATAATTGATTACTTGATGACCTTTGAGGCTTGATATGTGAATGACAGGTTATGGTGGAAAATTAATGAATCAGATCCTGAATCAACATGTTCCAATATGAATGAGGGGTAAAAGTAGGTGCTAAAGGGAAAACATTGGATTTGTGCAAGTTAAGGCAGGATTGGAGTAACTAGGAGCATTATAACTACATTATAGCTAAGCACTACGTGATTTATATTATTGTTACATGAAATGATGAAATATGATATCATGAAACTGAAATATATGATGAATTTGACATGTTGACATAAGGCTATGAAAGCCTAAAATTGGCCTAGACTGCCCTAACGTATTGAGAAGTGCATAATGTGAATTACCTCAGTGGTAAGTCAATGAATGCCCTTTAATGCTTTATGGAAATGATATAAGCATCAACTATTTGATTGTGGCATGGATACATGTTGTTGTTGTGTGATGAATTAATATGTTTGGTACATATTTATCTCAGCAAACCCCAAGCTTATTATTATGTGGATTATTTTTTAGATATTCATGAATTAGTTGCCAATCCTTTTACAGACAAGTAAGAAGGATAGCAATCCAATGGAAATTACAGCTAATACATTCACCACCATAGTTGACAGTCCTTTAGGTGCATATGCAATCAAGATTTATTATATAATAATCTTAAACCTGGCTGGTAGCTACGTATTGAACAAGGTAGAATCATCCCTTTACAACCCCATGAATTTTATGTAAGCTTAAGTTTATATATATATATATATATATTAATATATATATATATTAATATATATATAAGCTTAAGGTAGAATCATCCCTTTACAACCCCATGAACAAGGTAGAAAGAGGCACCTGCCTTGATGGGTGGTGACTTTGTACATTATGTAAGCTTAAGTTTATATATATATATATTAATGGTTTCTGAATCCATGAATTTTATTCTCTTTTAAGATCAAATCACTTTGAGTTACTTGGATGTTAATGAAATTAAATGAACTATAGATATAATGAAATGATGGAATCTAAATAAAGGTTGGTAATTATCATTAACAAAATTGATATTTACATTGATCATGACCAAGATTTAGGGTCATGACACCAGCATTTTGGCTTCCCCCTCTAAGATAAAATTGTGAGTGGCACCTATGTTTATCATTATACTTGTCACAATCTTTCCAACTATTTGTCCTGTCACACACATAAGTCCCTTTTTTAGTATCTTCTTTGTACTCTCTGCCTACTTCCTAAGTGCATGAAAGAACTACATCCATTCTTGGAGGTTCTTCCTATTTGCTATCATAGTCCTCATTATTGCACAATAAGTATGCTAGGGTCTTTTTCCCCTAATGTTAACAACAATGTGAGATGACACTGAGCTTATGTTGTTATATCCTCCTTCTTGCTATCCCCTCCCCCACATTTGCCCTCATCAGGCTTATTCGACTATCCCTCGCTTCTGCTAGAAGAAAACCCACTATTTTCCTTGAGGCTTCTTGTTAGGGTTATCGATGTGTTAGTTAGTCAAGCACTCTATAGTGGGCAAAGCTGCAAACAATTCATGCACTTACTATCTTTGGAGTCTTGTCTTTGCCTAAGGTTGTAGGCTTTTCAGAAAGAAGAACATCTTATCTTTCTCAAACAAGTCTCAAATGTCTAACATCAATGCTGAAATCTTCTTCATATATTCATAGATAGCACCAGTTTGTTTCAAATCCTATAGATGGTGCTTGGTCATATACGTCACATTCTCTGGGAAGAACTATGACTTCAATTCTCTCTTCATATGCTCCCAAGAATTTATGATGCTTTGGCTCACAAAGATATCTCCATATTTTGTCCTCTACTAAAGCTTAGCATCGCCAACAAGGTACATGGTTGTTGTTTTGACCATGGCTTCTTTAGAATTTGGCCTTATTACATGAAAGTATTGTTCCATATTGAAGAGAAAATTCATTAACTCCTTGGTGTGTCACATGCCACTGTAAAAGTAAGGCTTAGGCACTCTCATATGCTCATATTTTGACCTTCCATGCTTGAGGCCTTGGTCCCCAATAGTTTGCATGAAAACACAAAGCTGGGCCTTCACATCCACTAGCTTAGGCCTTAAGTCTCGAATAATATCCCCTAAGTCACCTTTTGCATTGCCAATTGAGATTTCTTTAACCAATTTTAGATAGGATTATATTGCAGTTACCTGACTAGCAACTGATGCCCATTCCATTACCTTATCAATGAGCTATAGGATATCATTTTGTTGCATGTCTTCGACCACTTTGAACATCTTTTTCGTTTGCCCTAACATGCTTTCAAGTTTAGTAAAACATGCAATGTTCAATATGATTATAGTGTCTTTAATCTTAGCAGCAAATCCAAAGTAAAACTAGAGCAAGTAGAAACCAGGCTCTGATACCGACTGTCATATGCTAGCAAGTTCAGAAGCTAGGCTACGTGACACTTGTTATCGACTACCTAAAAGAAAGTCATCCAATGGTTAGTCCCATGGTACTAAGGGATGAAAATATCAAGCCACAAAGCATTAGAAAGTGCGGTGAAAGATAAACAGTCAAGGTAGACAATCCATTTACATGTAGAGACAAAGGTAACACATCACATAGCACAAAGCAAGCTAAAACAAGCATAACAAGCCACCCAAGAAGGCAATTCATGCAATGCGGGCAAAATCAAGTAAAATATGGGACAATATAAACTGAAGAGGGGTTACTACTTTGATTCATATTAAGCCTCGTTATATAGCTTGGAGTGTGTAGGGGAGGCACCAAGCTACACACCCTGACCCTTGGACTAGTGCTATAATTCCCCACCAAGGGTCGTCGGGCTTCCCTAAAGAGAATTATGAGTCAAAGGCCTAATGGCAAGACTAGACATACTTTTTGTGAGTTGACATAAGGCCATTTCTTTTAACTCAGGATGGGTTTCGTACATTATTTTATATTGACAAAAAGCTAAAAATCTAAGGATCACAATCGTGTGCTTATCTACTCACACTTGACAAGTTATCTTGATTAAAATTGCATAAATAGCCCAAAATAAGAAAAATCAAAAAAATAATACACAAGTCAGATGGCTTTTGAATTCGTGTTAGAAGACCTCTATACTATGTATGATTTATCCATCAAGCTTCATGTCAAATAGAGCATGTTTGCCTACTGAATAGGTGCAAAAGGCCAACTTCTAACATAATCTTAGTTTTTTTTTCTTTTTACCTTCTTGAATACTAGTACACTAAGTACAATAATGCATAATGTGATTTTTTTTTAACAGTGAGAATGATAAGCCACTTAATACATATTTAATACTTTGGATTTGAATTCAAGACATTTAAACATTAAGTGTTAGGTCCAATAATTAATTACGATACTCTTTAGAAATATTTGGTTGCACATTTAATATATTTCAATTATCATTTAGGCAATAATCTCAATTAAATTAAAAGTTATATAAAGTAATTTTTATTTTAATTAGAATTGTAAAAGGAGAAATATTAAGATTTAAATCCATATTACTCTCATATTTCTTCACTTTTATCGTCATTGTCATTATTTCAATTATCCCATAATTATACCATACAACCATGCCCACAAAATCTTTTCTTTGAAGTCTAACACAATCTTCTTCATGAATTTCCCTTTTTCTCCAATGCCAAAGATAACAGCAAGTTATAAAGAACAAAGTTCCCCATTTCAAAGGAGCCCTTATCAAAATTTCCTAACCTGAAATATTTTTGATCTAATTGTCATACAAAAGAATTTCAATATGTTATTTCACCCGCAAATAAACAAAAATCACATAATTATCTTTTAATTCTAACACTACAAAAATAAATATCTTTAGCAGCAGTTCAATAGTGATGGTTTGTGTAAACCTTCACTAAAACACAGAAGTGGTTAGAAATGATTTTTTTTCTAGCGGCTCACTTCTATGTAGTGGCAGTTCAATGGAATCACCACTAATTACTTGTCTTTAGTGGAAGATAGGCATTTTACGGTAGCTATCCTTTTCACCTATTTTCACTAAAAACCCTAAGTTCTCATTTTTTGATTTTTTGTTCTCCCATTGCTTGTCATTTTATAAAAGCTATGAACCCTAGCTCCAATGACCACCATGGAGAGCTTGATCGGCCTCGTTAATCGAATTCAAAGAACATATACAATTCTTGGCAACTATGGAACTGACAGTGACTTTGCTTTGCCTACTCTCTGGGAGGCTCTTCCCTCTATTGTTGTTATCAAATGCCAGGTTCACTCCCTCTATCTCTCCACTTTCTCTATCATCGAAGTGGTTTTTTATCTATTTAGGATCATTGACAGTTTTGTCGCTTGTCTCTATCGATTTTACTCTTTATTTTTTAGATTGATATAAGCATGTATGTAGTTGTTTGTTCGGTTTGATATGAGATTTAAACTAAATGTAGAGTTGTAGAAAGTCATTGATAGTAGAGAGCATCGTTGAATGATGAATTATACCAAAAATTATAGTAAAATTCTTATTCTTTAATCATGACCTTTCATACAATTTGTTTTAATGAATTTAATTTTCATTTGTTTTTCATTTTTCCTTTATTTGAAATCAGAAAAAGAGTAAGAGTAACAATCAAAAGATTGAGAACCCTTGAACTAAAGATTTCTTGGTTCTGAATCCCAAGATTCTTTGCTCTTATCTTTATTCAGGATTTTGAAAGGTTGAACTGGCATTTCTTCAAGATAGTTTCAAACTTGGAGAAGCATGATCGTATAGGTACTTGAAGACTCCATGCATAGTGTCCATCCTTCCCAACTAATTAGTTAGTTTCTCTTGTGTCCTTTTGAGGCACTAGTTTTGCAAATCTAGCACCATACTTTACTGCCCTTATTTTGTGTTGGAGATTAAGGCAGCAGTTTCCCTAAATTTTTTAGTCATGCTAACTTTCAAGTTTGTTGTAATAATTAAGGACCAACAATGTCCTTTAGTTTTCTCTTTAACCTTCAATTTTTGATTCTCTTCTTGTCATGTATCACAGTGGCTTCTTTTAAAGCAAATATTCCAAGAAATGATTGTGTAGCTGTGTACAAGTTAAGCAAAATGCAAAAGAAAGAAGGCAAAAAGAAAGACCTATAGTGTTGCTTTGCCAAATTCAGTATGTAATTTATATCTCTTGATTAATTCTACCATTCTATTTCTCTTCTTTGCAGTGCTGCTTAGCCCAAAAAATTTGTTGAAATGGTAACTGAATCAATGATTCTGTTCCATTGTAACAAACACTTCTTTCTCTTATGATATTTGTTGCTTTCTCCAATCATTTTTTAATTATTACTTGCATCGTGCTCTTCTCTTCCAATAGGCAAATTCTAAGCTAGATTATGATTTTATAATGTATTCATATAGCAAGACTGAAAGGTAAAGAACCAATACTATAGGACAATATTGTTTAACCAATATGGACCATAATACTTGTGCTCTCTTTTTTTATTAGTTAAATTTAATTTGTTAATGTAGAAAATAGAAAGCAACCATACATAGCTTTAAAATTTTTTTTGAAATCACCATCTTCGTTAGCATTTGACTTTGCCTAACAAGCACAATCAAGCTCCTTTTAAATGTGGAGAACTTTGCATAAGCCTCATGTGTGGCAAACACTAGTCCCCATGGCAAATCATGGTAGCCAGCACCCAACGGTATTTTTCTGTCTAAAGTTATGATTTGAACTATGAAGCAAAAAAGCTAACACAATTGCTTCAATGGTTGAAATGGGTGCCATTTGCAAAATGGAGTTATGCTTAATGTGTATAGTCCTCATGTAACCTTCACATTGTGGAATGGTTTGCGGAAGCCAAACAAGTATTGGATATGAATCTTGTATGTCTGTGTGTAAAAAGTTTATGGATTAAAATACTATTTTAATCTTTTATATATATGTTTTTAATTTATTTTTATTTGATTTTTATTTTTGACTTAATTCATAAGAAATTCAATTTCCTTTAAATAAATTCTTTTGTTCATCCACCTCACATCTTTTAAGTAAAATAATAGATTTTTTGGCTCACTTCTCTCAAGATTCTAGAACTTGACACCTGCTCAAAGGTGGAAGATCTCTTGAGGCTTTACAACATCTCACCACCCTACAGTCATTAGCTTTATGGGATCTTCCAAATCATGCATCTTTGCAAGACTTCTTTACAAATTCAAGGTTCTCTAGACCACATTAATTTATGAATGCCCTAGGTCATTGTCTCTTCTAGTGCACTTATTGCCTTTGAAGTTTTTTGACTTTGGAAATTTTGTCTTGCCTGAGTTAATAAAAGGGATGTGAAAAGGAAACAAGGGAGGATTAGCACAAGGTTGCTCATGTTCCACATATACATATGGAGAATGGAGTTATAAAATATAGCCTTGGGATTAGTGGTACATATTATTATGTCAATTGGAGAGGTTTCTTCAAGAAGCTGGCAATATTTATTGTACTACTGCTTTGAGAACTTCTTATACTAATGATATATTGTTGAATCAAATTTTTGTTCATACCACTATCAAATAGTTAGGTTATTAATTTTCCTATCACCACACTTCTTTCACACATTCATTATCATGTGGTGGTATCAGCATCATTACATTACACATTATAATTTAAATGTACTGCAAAGTGAATGAGATTATAAAGGATTAAGGGCTTACAATTCTGTGTAACTTCAAAATTGCATCTTATTGGTTCACACACATATGCACAATCTAATATTAATTTAGTACACACTGTACGATTCTGCTATTGAAGATTTTTCTAATCTTTTCCATGCTCAGGAGACTAAAGGACCACTACAACATTTTTGCCCTTTGGCAACAGTTAACTCATCAACAGTCAAAAACTGTTGCCTATGACTAGAATAGGCAACAGTTTTTTGCATTATTGCCTTTATTCATAATTTTAGGGAACAATCACTTAAAATCATTGCCATTGATACAATAGATAACACTTCTTTAAGTGTTGCAAAAATTTGAGTAATAGGTAACACTTAAATTATGTTGCCAAATAAATTTTTTTACAAAAATTTTATAACATTTAATTTCACTACTTTTAATTTTATAACTTTTCATTTTAATTTCATAACCTTTTCCTTTTTCCTTTTGTTAAAATACATTTCCTGTGCATTGCTATTCTTCCTTCTAACATTTTTTCCTTTTTCCCTCTCCACTCTCCCGCCAACTATAGCCTACTCTTCCTGATTCTACTTCTGCTTCTGCTTGAGATATCCAGTGTTGCTGCTTCTTCTATTGCTGCATTTGCCTCTTTTGGTGCTACATCTGCCTCTGCTTCTATTGCATTTGCTTCTACTTTTGCTATTTCTACTTGTGGTGTTGCTTAATCTTTCTGGGCATGATTCTGCTTTTGCTTCTTCTACTTGTGCTTCTGCTTGCAAAGTTCTCCAGTATATATTAAGCTAGTGATCTAGCCCATGCCAAAAAAATGTCAGAGAAAGTATTTTATTTTATGTTTGGTTGAATCTTCTACTTTGTGGACTTTATTTTGATGATAACTGAGAGAGTGCCATTGGGATTCCATGACTTTCAATGAAATTAGAACCAAGGAAAGTACAAATTGATGATGTTTAATTTCATGAAATTAGATGAATTAGAGATAGACCTATTTATGCAGTTCCAGACTATGAATCGATTTGCGAATCGATTCCCATATGAATTTTCACATAGAAATGCATCAATGAACTGATTACAGAATCGATTCATGTATGTTACGCTGTCATAAATCAATTCAGTAATCAATTCATAAGAAGATATGTTCAACTTTTTCGGACCAAAAGTTTAGAAACTTTACTGAATTGATTTGGTAGTCGATTTATTATGAGTGAATCAATTCTCAAATCGATTCGTATGAAACTATTTGCTAGAAATACTCACTGAAGGTTTACAAACGTATGTGAATTGATTCGTGAATCGATTTCGAATCGATTCATTAGCTTTTTTTTTTTACAATTCAATGCATTTGATGATTTGATATGATTATTTTGTCTTGTTGCTTGATTTTATTTTCTCACTAGACTAAAGTAT
>JANHAO010003690.1:0-25613 GCA_026873985.1 Saraca asoca | reverse complement strand
TTGTGAGAATTCCAGTGGGTACAAGTTATATAATCCTACATCTCACAAGATCGTGATGTCAAGAGATGTAGAATTTGATGAGGAGAAACTTTGGAATTGGAGGAAGGATGACCAGCTAAAGCAAATTTCTTTTGATGAAGAATGTGAGAAGAAGAAAGATAACCAAGGAGAATTTGGAGATGCTTCGTCACTTGATCAAGTTAGAGATCAATCTAGAATTGTTGATTTGAGCAACTCACCTATAAAAAAGACAAGGAGCATCCAAGAAATCTATGACTCAAGCCGAATGATTGATGCCAACTTTGATGAGGAGTTCAACAATAGCCCAGCCAAGAATATGACTACAATGCAAATTTTGACTGATTATTAAGCAATATTATTCATTGAAGAAAAAAAATGCTCTACTGAATTTCCATTACTTGCAATCATATGCGTTGAAAATCACATAAAAGATATAATAAAAGCAATTCTTTAGTGCTCTATAAAATTAAGTTTTTAAAATTACACTACAAAAAAAAAGGTGTTTAGAGGTAGTTAACTAGCAGCAATTAAGTAAACCGCCGCTAAATTTGAAATTAGTGGTAGTTTAATTAATCACCGCTAATATATCATTTTATTTTAAAATATTACAGCAGTTACACTAATATTACAACAATTACTAGTGTAACTGCCATTAAATGCAATATATTTTTCTAAATTAACATGATTTTGTATCTTCATTCAACCGTCATTGCGATGACTAGGGTAAAGCTTGATATCTCTCTCTACTTCTACTTCCCAGTCAATTGCAACTCTCTGAATGAAGTAGCCGTGTTGCCTCTACATTAATCCACTTTAGCACCTTGCTTCAACACTCTACATCACTACTCCTCTACCTTGCTTTGACACTTCTTCCTTTGCCTTACTGTTGCTACTTCATCCTCCTTTGCTGCTTCTATTAAGGTAAATTCTTTGCTTTCATTAACTTAGATTTATTTAGGAATTTTTCAAATTATCTAGGAATTTATTTAGGGATTCTTTGCTAGGTTTGTTGTTTATGTACACCGAATCCCTCTGCGTTCATTTTCTTTGATTATAGCAATATAGCATAAGCGAATTGATTTGATTGTAGGAATAAAGTATGAGCTATTTGAATTGAAATCAGCGCTAAAATAAACAAAATAAACAGAGGGAGGGAAGGATTTAGTATTATTGTGGGCGTTTTATTCCTCGTTGCTCAACTATTATGATTTTCAAAAGTTACCATGATAAAAATGTACCGAAATGGAACATTATCTTGGAGGCATGGGAACAATTTTGGTCATGAAGTAATAATTGGCTATTCTGTTTTTTAATAACCCAGAAATTGTTTGGTCATAAAGTAAAAAGATACCGAAAGGCATATTTTGATACAATACAGCAATGTCAGAGCAATTTGTACCGAAATTTGTGCTGAGATGTATGATGTATACATGTTGCATGTAGGATGCATCACTAATAATTGCATACGTGTTTGGTTGCAGTGGATACCAGGCTTTTTGGGTTTTGATTGAAAGTGAGAATAATTGAGGTCATGTTTTTTGTGAGATAATGATTTCCGAATTTCATAACATGGTCCAAATTGTGACACTATGGAGTGACAAGGCAAATATGCGCTAGTTGCCAAATGGCCACTGACCCACACTTACCACATACATAATTAACATCCAAGAATTAGATGCTATGCATGAAAAAGGTAAATAAATATCTCAAGTTTCTTTGCAAGCTTTTGAGAAGGAACTGACTCATACCCTCACATAAACCCATAAACAAACTTGTCCTATCCTACGCATAAAAATTGTACGTTGCTTTATTATCGACAGTCTCACTTGCTTTTGTCCTACACATAAAAAATTAAGGGAAGTTAGGTCCACTTTAAAGATTAGCGACTTGTATATCGAAATCTCATTCTGTTTTACATGGCCTTTTAGAAATGTTAGCTCGGTTGAGCTGTGGTTTACTTGTAATTTCTCCTATCATGTCTATTTACTGTTGTGAATATATAATTTGGATGTAGTTTGAACTGGGTCCTTTTTTCTTCCTGCGATTCCCTGCTTCTGGGTCTTAGAATTTGGATGCTAATTACCTAATTTTATTATTGTCAGTTGCATCTCTTGGTGTTAATATTATAGAATCAAGATTATTCACTACAACAAACTCATGTGATTGAATAACTGACGGTTTTTTTAAAAGTATATATACAATTTGCAACGTTGATTTCAGTTGGTAATTTCAAATCTACTGCTGGAACCCAGAAATGGGTTTCGTTATTGAAATGATCGTATTATATTTCAAGTACACATGGAGTCCTGTCATGTACGTCTATTTATAGCTAAAATTACTCCTTTTTGGTGTGGATCAATATCATATATATCACCTGTTATAGCTTAAATACTGCTGTTAATTTTCCAGCAAAAGTAGCAGAATTTTTGTCTGGCAGTTACTATTTGTTTTTGCTTTTCTTCTGATTCCTGTTTAAATTTTTAAAGGACATCATATGCTAAAGTTTTTAGTAGTGACATTTTATTTGATTTATATTGTATGAGATTGTGAAAATAGGTATTTTGTAGTGGTTTAACGTTAACTTAAGTAGCATATGGTAGTGACATCACAGGTATATTATTTCTAATCTAATGAAATACTCCTCATTTATTTGATTCATATTGTATCTATAAAATTTCCTTTATTCCTATTCAACCTTAATTTCTACTTTACAGGTGATATTGTGCCTTTATTAGCTCCAACAAACACTACAACCTCGTTTCTTCCAACCAGGTATATTAGCCCTTTTTTTTTCCTTAAATACTACTGTTAAAAAAGTTTTGATTTTGTTAGTAATAGGTTTTTATAGTGTTAGATCCAAGCCAGCAATAGAAATAGGAATGCTTACTTGTAGTGATAAGGTAGCCATTATGGCTCCTCTTCCCACCTCTAATAGTGCTTTGCATGTGTTTTAAAACCATAGATATGGATAAATCATGGATTAGTTGATCAAGGAATATAGACAAGTATAAGAAAGGATTGAACAAGTTCCTTGATATGGCATTTTAATGACAATCTACAAAGGGAGAATAATGTGTCCATGTCATAGTTGCAAATTTAATAAATGGTTGAATAGAGCTAAAGCATATGACCACTTGTCTCCAAAGCAATTTCTCGTGGAATATACTAAATGGATATGGCATGGAAAATGCAACAACCTAAACCATCTTCTAGTAGAGCACATGCGGTTGAAACTTCTCAAAATATAAGTCTCCAACATCCTTTAGATGACATGATCAAAGATGCATTTGGGTTCGGTTGTATGCATGATGAGAACAAGGCTAACTCATCTGATGATGATGCTAATAGTAATGATGACATGCAGGGATAAACAATGGATAAAGTCATAACTGAGTTTTATGAGTTACTCAATGATGGAAATCCTTCATACAAAGTACTCAAAACTGTCTTTTCTAATAAAATTGTACCACATCAAGTGCTTGTGTGGCATTATAGATAAAACTATGACAATGATCTTGGAATTATTGAAGGATGCATTTGTGCATGCTAAGACACCTAGTTCTTTGTACGAGGCTAAGAGAACCATCACCAAACTTGGTTTCAATTACACTAAGATACATGCTTGTCCAAATGATTGCATGTTGTATTAAGGTGAGGATGAGAAGAGGGAAACATGTAAGAGATGTCAGATATCTAGATAGAAGGAAAGGGTTATTGGTAAGAAGAAGAAACAACCTATAAAAGTGTTACGCTACTTTCCACTAAAACAAAGATTGCAAAGGTTGTTTATGTCTACTAAGATTGCTGAGCATATGAGTTGGCATGTAACTAGGAATCGTAATGATGGTTGGATCAGGCATCCAAGAGACTCTAAAATATGGAAGAAGTTTGATGCAACTCGCCCAGAATTTGCTTTGGATCCTCGAAATGTTTGCCTAGGTCTAGCCACTAATGGATTCAATCCTTTTGGAACCATGAGTACTAGTTAAAGCACATGGCCTATAATTTTCATAGTATACTATTTGCCACCATGGATGTGTATAAAGCCAACTTCTTTCATTTTCTCAATGATCTTTTTAAGTAAATGAATGCCAGGGAATGACATTGATGCCTAGTTGCAACCTCTTATAAAAGAGTTGAAGGAGTTATGGATGGAGGGTGTGGACACCTACGATGTCTCCATGCGTGAGATGTTCAAAATGTGAGTAGCACTAATGTGGACAATTTGCGATTTCCCAGGGCTTGGTACCCTATCTGGTTGGAATACACACACTGGATTGGCTTGCCTAACTTGTAACTTCGATACAATTCCATTGTATTTGCCTTATAGTAGAACATAATGTTTTTAGGGGCATCACTATTTTCCTGGAGCAAATTATAAGTTTCGGCTAATGAGGCTTCAATTTGATGGGAGTCAAGAGTTTAGAAACTCTTCCAAAGCATTGTCAGGCACAAAAATATTCAAATAAGTAAAGAACATTAATATTACATTTGGGAAGCCAATATAAGGGGGTGCTAAAGGGAATTGAGCTCATGCAAATAACAATGAGATTGACTCGCAGCAATGGAGGAAGAAATCTATATTCTTCCAACTTCTATATTATGAGACTAATATATTGCATCACAATCTTGATGTCATGCATATCAAGAAAAATGTGTGCAATAATCTCATATGCACATTATCAAACAAGACTAGGAGGATAAAAGACCATCTCAATGCTTAGAAAGAACTTTAGGCAATGGGTGTAACAAAGGACTTGTGGCCAGATGATAAAGGAAAATACCAACCATCTCTTTTTATAATGACAAACACAATGAAGAATGCATTCTTAAGAGAATTGAAGAATATGAAGATGCCCAATGGATATTCAAGCAACATTTCTAGGTGTATTGACTTAAAACAATGCAAGTTGCTTAAGCTAAAAAGCCATGATTGTCATGTACTTGTAGAGTAATTACTATCTCTTGCAATACGTAATGTGTTGCCAGACCAAATGACTACAATGTCGGTTGAGTTTAGCTTATTTTTCAAACAAATATGTAGTAAAACCTTCAACCTTGCTAACCTCAAAAATTTCAGCATCCAATAGTTCTTACACTTTGTTATTTGGAGATGTTATTTCCCCCATCGTTCTTCACCGTTATGGTTCATTTGTGTGTTCATCTAGTTGATGAACTTCCTTTAGGAGGCCCAATATAATATCGGTGGATGTACCCTATTGAGAGGTAATTGTTCATTTTGTCCATTTAATTATGACTTATAAGTGAACTTGTTTTCTTTCCTAATGACATCTTCCTTTATGTAGATATTTGGGACATATAACGTCTTATGTTTGCAATAGGGCTCAACTAGAAGGTCCCATTGCTAAAGGTACATATCCAAAGAGTGTCTCACATTTTGTTCCAGATATTTGCGAGGAATTGAGATGAGGTTCAATCAACCAAGATGTGTGAATGATGAACTAAATGATATTCAATTATCTTTCCTAATATGGGTAGACTAGTGGGAAGCAACTCTAGTTTCACGCTGACACATATGGAGATGAGATAGGCATATTGATATATTCTATTTAATTGTAAAAATGTTGATCCATTTATGGAGTAAGTATTTATATAAGTATCCATATTACATTATATATCTTTGATCATATATATTTATGAAGCAAGTATTCACATATATATGTCGTTGCTTATAGAGAATTTAAGCTATATGTCAAGAGAAAAAATAAGAAGCCAAACACATTCCTCTATTGAGCTATAAAAGATAGTCAGCAAAGACTTTGCTGATTGGTTCTCTAGATGGGTGAGAATTAAATGATATTTAATCTAGAATTCATTTCTATAAGTATTACTTGAGAAAATAATTTTCTTTGTATAGGTTTTTGTGGATGACATCACTGGCATCGTGTTAAGCAATTTGAAGCAACTAGCCCAAGGACCTCTAATAAATGCTAGAAGGTTCTCAGCCTTCAATGTTGAACGATATAAGTTTCAAATAGTAGCTTGAGAAAATTGATTGAGAACTAAAAATTCTAGAGTTTTCATGACTTCTACGACTAATTGTGTGTCTAGCCATCAAGATGTCAATGGACAGGATGTTGTTCTTCCATATTATGGGAAACTAGTAGATATTATTGAGCTCAATTACTATGGAAGATATGTCACCCTCTTTAAATGTATGTACGCTGACACCACTAATGATAGAGGCTTTAGAAAGGATGCTTGGGGCTTTCATGTAGTAAATTTCAATACATTGATTCACACTAATGAATGGGAAGAGCATGTGCCATTCATATATTCATCATAAGTTCAAATGGTATATTTTGTAAAGGATCATGTATCTCCAAATTGGAATGTTGTTGTTCATCTCAGGCCAAGAGGCTTACATGACATGGGTGAATTTAAAGATGATGATATATGCGAGCATAAACCGTTTATTAAACAAGAGCTGAGCATTTTTTTAGGAATGATGATGGGAATATTCAATTAGCAAGGGAAAAGAAAGATGATCATATGGAAGGCCGTAATCTAGTATCTAATATCGAGGAAGATGAGGATATGTTAAAATAGCCTTCCTTCAGAATAATTTTTTTTCTTTCTTTTTTTTGTGGTTTTTCTCAACTTGAAATATTTAGATTCACAATTTGTAAGTTTTCATTAATCGTTATTTGTCTCAAAGTGGAAAGACTTAGTTTAAGAATTTAAATGTATAATATCATTACTTGTGTTTTTTCTTGATGTGACTTAAATTAGTCTAAGATTCTTATATATATTATATATAGATGAGAAAGCTATAATTTTGTATTATGAGTAGAGGCTACAGAGGCAACAGGAGAGTGATGGCTCACATAAAAAGACGGTGAAATCATATTTCGTAAGAGAATAACCGAATTTAGTGTAATGTAGTCATACTTGTTTTAATATTCAAGCCATCGTGGAAAACAGAACAAGGCATTCGTCAATGATCTGAAAGTTCTATTGAAAGGTATGATTTTTCTTTAGGTACCAATCAAGTTTTATCTGTAAAAATCTATGTTTGTATGTTAAATTATGCATACAAACTTATTAATCTATGTCCAAAACACATTGGTGCCCATGTTGGGCTGTCATGAATCTATTAGGGTTTTAAGTTAGTAGGTTATGTATAAGATAAGAAAGCTCTAATTTTATTTCATGACAGTGGAGGCCATAAAGGCAGAAATCTAATAAGAAAATGTGTTGGGAAGACTTTTATCATTTTTCAATTTTTAGAAAATGGAGCTTATATTTATAAAAATTCAGAAAATAATAAAAAGATATTTTTATAATTTTATTTGTATATATTGATAAATGTGAAGCTATTTAAATAATGAATCACAATGACTATTATCAACTTCCACTTGCCAATAACTATCATCATTATTGTCATCTCCACCACTATCACAACTGCCAGATTCTCCACCATGTCCACCACCACTATAGTCACTGTTATCACCACTGCTGCCTCTATCCACTTTCACCACTACAACAACCTACTTCCCTTCCACACCACCAACTATGTTGCCACACTCATTACCTGCACTCATTATCAATCATTGCTATCTATAATCATGAACTACTGTTATCACCCATTTCCACAATCTACCTCCTTCCCATCATCCATCATTCACCTACGCTGCCCCACTATCTTGCCTCCACTACTAATATCCACCATCGACACATATCATCAACCACTACTTGTCATCACATGATCATTTATCACTGCTATCCACCACCTTTATCTACACCACTTGCTATTACTTCCATCATCAACAATTCATCCTCATTCCCATTATTCACCTCCTCTATCCACCACTATACACACCTACCTAGGATGCATGGAAAAGTACATGGATATGGACACTAGGATATGGCATTTTAGAAGAAAAAAGGCATTGTGAATTGAGAATGACATGACTACTACGTCCTAAACACACAAATGGATATGGACACAACACACAAATAGCAAAGAGAACGGTGTATTTGTGCTTTCTTAACACCTGCTATTTACCACCGCTACCAACATCCACTTTTATTATTGTTTGCCAAAACCACCATTCACAATCATAATTACATCCGCCACTGCTACTCAGACCACCACAACCCACCATGATTCATGACATAATTTTTATTCGAAAATAAAAATAAAAAATATATGTAAATAAATATCAATCATATTTTCAAAAAAAAATTGAAAATCTAGAAATGAAAATCATTTTCATAAAACAAAAATAAAATATATAAATAGAAAATATTTTCACAAATCAAATGCATTCTTATTAGTTTAGAACTACTCTGAGAATAATATTTTTAACAGATTTAGTTATTTTTATTTTATTTTCTTTCTTTTTGATAAAATTGCCACTTGATGTATATTTAGTGCATTGTACTTATTTCAATTGGCCCTTCTTATTTATTTATTAGTCTCTTAAATTCATATTCTTTCAATTCATTGAATTCAATACATTAAAGGCATTTATTGGTTTCCACTTGAATATTTCCGTTGCATCATAAGTTTGAAGACTTGAACAAATTAGGAAGTTTATATATTTTATTTTTATTTTATATATGAGTACGGAAGATTTTTTTTATTGTTATTTGTTCTACAATATGTACTTTAACTGATATGGTGCGCAGCTCTCAACACAAAATGATCACTAAAACACTTTTACTTTCGTACACACTGACAAAACACGACAAATCTTTTGTAGAAATTCTTACACATCATATTCTTGTTATTTTAATAATAATTATGTCATAAACCCACTCCCAAAATTTTATGAAAATTGTGTTCAATTTCAAGAAAAATATGATCTTCATTTCTCTTAAGTATAGAACTGTGACGAGCATTATTATATTGTTCCATAATATAGCATTGTTCAATTATTTTATAATATTGATTTGTTTAATACACATTTTTCCCTTCGTCAAGTCAAAATGCTTTTTCACAGTTGCAAGTGTTTTAACATATAGACGTTTGAAAAAAAAATGCTCTCCCTTTTTAACGTGGCAAGAAGCAATATATAAATGCCTCGCCACAGAAACAATGTCACTTCATCATTTCAGCTATCTACAGCAGCATGTGAGAATGATGCACCGCACAAACTTTCCCGACGCTCACAGGCATTGCCTAATAAAGTCATGGTCGAAATCCTATCATGGCTTACTGTAAAATATCTCTTTCAGGCCAAGTGTGTATGCAAATCTTGGAATTGCGTAATTCCCAAACCTGAGTTCGTGAAGAAGCACCTTCACAACTCTATCAGGCATCCCAATTTAACTCACCATCGATTATTTGAAAAGACATCAAACAAATTCCCAAACATAAATGAATTCATGTCTTCACCCCTGCAATCCGTCTTATTCAATACGATGCCGAAAATTCCAACTGGACACGCCACCTTCATGTCCGAGGCCAAGGACTACATTGTAGGTACATGCTATGGCATTATCTGTTTGGTTTCTGGAAAGTTTTTGGGGAATGTTTTCTTGTGGAATCCTTCAACCAAACATATAAATAGAAAATTGCCCAGTTTGCTTAACAATTGGCGCAATGGTTGCTCTCTGATATTTGGTTTTGGTCTTGATCACTCAACTGAGAAGTACGCGGTCGTTTCGGTATTTTGTGATCCATATGCTATCGTGAAAACAGTGGTAAGAGTTTATACCTTGGGAATGTCAAATTCTTGGAGGCAGATTCAGAGCTTTCCTTATAATCCCAAAATTACTGCTGGAAAGTTCGTCCGTGGCTGTTTGAATTGGCTAGCCACTCGGACGGATGGTTTTGAGGAATGGAAATGTGGGTCCGTTGACAAGCTGGTTGTGTCTCTGGAGCTGGGAAAGGAGACATATAAGGAGATTTTGCTGCCTGTTGAGGTTAATGATTGTTGCGTGTTAAGACCTGATATTGGGATTTTAAGGGTTGCTTATGTTTTTCTTATGATTACGTTGGAACTCATTTTGTTGTGTGGACGATGATGGAGTATGAGATTAAGCAACCTTGGACTAAATTGTTTAAAATTCCTTATCTCATATTTTAAAAATACCAATTTAATCCTCCCAAGCTAATGTTCCTCTTTGAGAATGGTGAATTGCTTTTACGAATCAACAATGGTGATCAATATCAGTTGACTTTGTATAACCCAAGAAATCGATCAGTGAGGAATCCTCTGAAGAAGACTGACGATGGCTGGTTTATGTTGAAAGCTTAGTCTCACCTCATGATAAATTAGGTGGTTATTGTTGTTGTTATTATTGTCGTTCATCATTGTCATCCTCATTGTCTTGAAGAATTTTGCTTGTTTGTATTAGTAATGCTCATGGCAAATGTTATATAATATTGTTTCTCTGGAGAGTTTTTATAGTACTTCCATTTATAAAAAAATAAAATTTGACATATACAGTAATTTTTTTATATAATAATCTGCAAATGGGTTCATCAGGAATTATTCAAATTAAGTAATATGGATGGATGATTCTAATAGATTGTAAATGAGTTAAGTTATTTGAACTAATTTGAATTCAGTTAGAGTGAATAACTCGTTCAATTCAATTTATTTAACAAGACTGACAAGTCTCCTCATGCTATTAATTTTCCAATGGTCTAATCATATAACTCAATGAAAAATGTAATATATAACATAAAATTATAGGTAGATTTTGTATACTTGTAATACCAAATTTGATATTTTTTTTAATTCACTTTGGAAGCTAACTTTATAAATATAATTATAACAAAAATAAAATTCAAAATAAAAAAAATTATTTTAAATGAAATTATATCTAGAAAACAAGTCTAATTTTGACTATCACTAGTGAGTTTAAAATTTTTAATGCTTAAATCGTTAATGGCCCTAATTGTAGGGTTCCTAATTTCAATGGTTGTCACTGAAACCATTAGTTAAAAAAAAAAAAAAAAAACGTTTCTCTCATTGCTTCTTTCATTTTGTATGATTGAAGTGGTATTATATGCATTGAACTGGTGCAGTTGTTCCAAAGTTTAAACGAGGCTTACGTCTTTATGAATGGTTTTTGACTTTGGTCTTTGAACTGGTGTAGAAGATTTGAATCATTATGGATGGTCTGTGGCTTTGGTTGTTTGAACTTCGAAAGTGACAAACAGAATTGATTAACTTGTTATTAGTGTCGTTTATTTGTCACTCTATATTATCAATTACACATGCATAGGAAGAATAGTTGAAATTAATAAAATTATTCTTACTTAAATTTGATTTAGACAATAATTTGTACACAGAAGATAGTAGAGAAATATAATGTATATAATTAACATTTTTCATTTCATATAGTTTTACACTCCAATTTATTCCATTTTCACTATGTATCTTTAGGCATAAAAAAATCTCTATTTCTTTTTGAAGATTAGCTTTTTATTCATTATAGAAAAACAAGTATACGTCAATCATAATTCGGAATACAGTGAACACAAAGTGAGCGGATAAATGTAGTTTGATAAACTGTTCATAATAGTCCGAATTTAACTAAAAAATATTGGTTAAATGTGATTTTATTTTTTAATGATTAAATACAAAAGAAGTTTTTTAGAAAATACAGTTAAGAATGAGTAATACAGTTAAAAAATGCTTATCTTCTTTTCATCATTTATATAAAAAAAACTAAATTAATATTTGATGGTTTATATATATATGTATATATTTCAATGATATATGATGATATATTTAGTTTTAGAAACATTTGTTGGATGGTTCATGAATTCTAACTCATGACTAAATTCTAACTATAGTTCGCTCTTTTTTAACTAAAGCTCTGTATTAATATGAGAAACAAATATTGTAGAATGTTGCTTTGAATAAAAGTTAAACTTCGACATCAATTACGGCTCTCTATTAATTATCTTGTATGAACATTCTATTATCTATTATGATTGAATCCATGTAGAAATTACTGTGCATCAAATATTATTAGAAGTGTTGATTTTAGTAGCCAATGAATCGAGTTTCTTATATTATACACCTGACGAACTAGTTGGATAATTGGATTGTTGTGAGGCTTATCAATCGAATTCCTTTATCTAAAAATATAATATATCTATATCATAAAATGATACAAATAAGGTGATCTATTCCTTTGTAAGAAAAAAGAAATGATGCATATAGTTAATCAAACTGACTGAAGAACAGTTTTCCAAACTAAAGGAGAACCAATAGAGCATCCAGGAGAAAACACTGAATGTAGGGAGGGGAAGCCTAGAGAACTAATCATAGAAGCATAACCATTTTGAACAATGTAACTCACAATTTCATTTGCTTCTTTCAGGTAAAGAATCTAAAGATTGAATTTGATTTCTAGGAGAAAACTGAAAAATCGATAAGAGACAAATTTTAAGAGCTTCAAAACAGCGCAGAAATTTACGAATATACTGAGAAATTAAACTTCACAATGGGAAAACACTGGACTTGAGCAAAACTTCTAGATAGAACTTTTGTTCGCGATGGCAGAAAATGATTTAAAAACTTCTAGATAGCACTTCACAGCGGAAGAACACTGGACTTGAGCAAAACTTCAGATTAATATAACCACTCAAAAAGTGGTCATGACAAAAGGAATGATAAGAATGAAAGATAACAAAATCGACACTCTTAGTGATGTAGTAACATTTATTATGTGTGTATTAAGTTACTTGTTAGCCTTCCCATGATGACATAAAGAAAGATTGAATATATAACTCTATGTTATATGATGTAAGTACAAATCAAAGTTAAGATAATTAAATTCTAGTCTTACTACCTATTTATAAAGAACTTTTAAAGCAAGAATGACTTTCTCCAGATTTAACAAGTTTGATCTTATTTGTTATGAGTATTTGAAACTGCAAGGTATGGATTATGTATAGCTTGACATAAAAGTTTTGTTACATAAAGGTAAAATCTTTAAGTGAGTTTTAGTCTTATTTGTGAAATTATCTTGAATGGAAATATTCCTATTTTCTTTAAATCTTTTTAAATGTCACGGAAAGTATCCTAGATCTTGTATAAACCATGAACAATGAGATTTCATTTTGTAAAGGTAGAATGAAGTTTTGAATAAAAATAATAATAATTTTGATGGTTGAAAAAATACACTAATTTTATTAGAACATGTGTTCTTATTATACATAGTTTCTAGAGAATTATTCACTCACTGAGTTTCAATGAAATTCATCATGTTCCTATTTTTAAAACAATTTGTTTTTAGGGCATTAGATTTGACAAATTTCAATCCAACCTACAAGTTGAACCATTTCTTGTTGGAGACTAAAGACAACATTTGAAAAATTATAAGTTGGTAGTTGCTGCATGTGTCAGTCTACAGATCTGTGTATACAGTTGTTGTATAGTATCTATGTGTTGGCTACTATTAATACAAGTTTATTAAGGGCTTATGACCCTAGCAAATATCTAAAAAATAGCAAAAACTTCACTGAAATTTTGTTAAAATCTTTTCTTTTAGTAAAATAGAATTTCAAACATTTTGAAGTAGATTTTTAGTTATCATCTTTTTTAAAGTAATAGAAATTATGTATTGTAAAAGTGTGAGTGTCAGGCTTATAGGAAGTCATCACCAAAAGTCTTCCTACACTGGTCACTCCTTTAATTGGGATGTGACATAGTGGTTAAGAAGTTACTGAGTTATGGTTAAAAACCTTCACATACATTATGCTATAATATTAATAATATAGTGAATTTTTTCTCATAAGATTTTTTTCTACTCAAGTTTAGGATTTTTTCTATGTTAAATTATTTATATGTTACTATGCTACTCTTATTGTTTTGGTTGACTAATGCTTCTTTGTTTTGAAAGGGATATTTTCCCAACAAAATGTCAAAGAAATATGACATTTGATTGGTTATGAAAAATTTGTTAGGTAATGGAATGTACAAATTCTTTAAAAAGTAAGCCGTACTATTTGTTGAATACGACACATTTATGCCTTATGTTCACATTTACCCTTTTCTTATTTGGGTAGATATTGATAGAAAAGAAAAATGTGATAGAAAAAATTGAAAGAAAACACAGTTTACTCCTATGTGGTTGTGTAAAGAAAATAGGAGAGAAGAGAAATCCCGTGGAAAATAATATGTGAAATCCATTGAAAAAATTTCTCACCAAGGTTGGGCAGAAAATGAGTAGAAACTTGCTTTTGTTGTCATTTGACAATTCCAGCCCAACGACTACTATTTGGCGGTGCCTCCCGCATGGTGCTTCCCAAAGATGAACTCTTTTCCTTTTCTTCCTTGTTTCCATGAATCTGTTTCTACTTGAAGTTTTGTTTATTTGTGGGTATTGTTTGATAGGATTTTGATTTTATTGTATATAATATATCTGAGACAATGCGTATGTTTTTTAATCTGAATCTATGATTGGTCTCAATGATGATGAAGTGTTTGATTTCATAAATACTGTAAGATTACAATCTGAGATCGGTCTTTTCCTTATTTGTTTGAGAGAGAGAGAACTAGATAGCGTGTGTGTGTAATTTATGTGTGTTTGTGTTGTCTCTTCAAGTCCAACACTAAGGAACGGTACGCTTAATTGGAAAATCCCATTTTCTTCCAGAGAAAGCCTATGTAGGAAAAAAAAAAGGGGGGGGAAAGAGGAGGAAGATAATTTCGATCTTTTTGATTTTCTGGGCACAGGAGGCAATTTTTGATGCACTGATATTAGATTCGCCGTTTATTCGTTCTCTGAAAAAAAATGAATGGAGGCGTTGACCCAACGTCCCCACTAGAGTGGAAATTCTCGCAGGTTTTTGGCGGACGTACGGCTGGTAAGAAGTTTAGAAAGATAATTGTAGTTCGTAGCATTGTTAAGGAAGCATTTTTGGAACTTGCTTGGATCCAATTGATGTGTTGTATCTATGTTGGGATTGGGGTTTAGCTTCATTGTTTCAAATTGTTTTGGATCTTGGATCACTTGTATATTTGGCTTTTGGGCTTCCGAGTAGTGTTGTTTTAGTTTGTGGTTCATTGAGTAATCATTGTCCTAATCCTGGTGGAATTGATTTGGGCTAAATTGTCAGTTAAACTAAGTTGGTGTTAATGTTGTCATACATTATGAATCCACTGGGAGTGAATGATAGAGAGCGAATCTGAGCTATTAGACTTAATTGTGGTTTAGGTTTTTCTGTGATTTTAGCTTGTTCTTGTACTGCAAGCACCATATGTCGTAGTGAATTACTTCCTTTAGTTTGAAACTTCGAGTATTATAGGTTAGATCTTAATACCAAATGGTTTGATGAGTGGCATTGAAGATTGACTGAAATGGTCAGGTTGTAAATTTGAATATTTGATAATGGAAAACATTTGGTTTTTGGCAGAGTTTGCAAGGTTAGAGTACTAGTAGCAATGATGGCGGAGTCTCTAGAGTGTATATTCAACTGATATAGTAAGAATTGGTGATGGCTGGCTGCTTCTGTGTCATAAAGACAATGTGATTAAATGATATATATTGATGGAGTTGCAAAACATTTGTCATGATTTTTCCATATGGAATTGGAATGACATAAGGTGTTACACTAATATCTCTTATTCTTTGTTTTTTCTTCCTTTTTTTTTTTTTTTTTGATTGCTTAGTATTGCGTAGAATGCATAATAGGGTAATTTCACAAAGAAGAGAGAGTGATCTAGTTGATTATAAGTCTTACCTTTCTTTCGTTATTTTTGTCATGTATCAGCAACAAACTGGATATGGAATAGAAGCGTATTTTTAATGTGATGTATGTATTATAAATCTAATTTATAAATTGTGGAAAGATGGCATATGGACTAATTCAGTAGGACTGGAATAAATTTGTAAACTGCAATTTAAATGTGATGTAAACTTTTACTAGCAATGTATAGGAAGCTTGTGTTTAAGCTTTTTCCCTGTGGCTTCTATATAAGAAGCTTCTGTTGAAACTTATGTTTAAGTTTCTATTTGTTCTAATGCTGCCAATTCTTCCATTCTGGTTGCTTTTTTTATATATAAGATTATTAACCCCTTTCAATTAACAAAAAAAAAAAAGCTGCAATTATAAACATGATGCAGGAATAATAATTTGGAAATAAATTAATGAAATGTTTCATATGACAAAATTATTTACTTAAAGGATAAAATTGTCAACAAAAGTGAAAATAATTTTCTTTTCTCTCACTTTTCAACTGAAATAAGCAAAGGAAAAAAATTTTCTCTCCCTTTTCTTTCCTCATAATTTTTATATAACCAAGTAACAAAACTACAAATTCTTTTTTTTTTTATTTTCTTTTCTCTCATTTTCTTTCCTCTATTTTTTTCTCTCCTTCTAAGTAGGGGTTAATGAATAATGCTCTCTAAAATGATAAGTTATAAACTTTATCTTTGACACTTCTTAAATACATTCTAACTATGTATAAAGGCATACTACACATGTCTGTAGCTATATTATCATATAATTTTTATATGCTTTCATGCTTTATGCATACATTAGCACATATGGATTAGTAAAAGATGACATATACTTGAAGAAAATAATCCAAATTTCTCACAACCTAATTTAACAATAGGAAGAGAACGGCCTATCGATTTGATGAATTGGATTTTAATGTTTTTAAATCCAACGATCACAATAGTTTTGGAATTGCTTTTCAGAACAAGTCTTCGGGCAAATAGCAAATTTCATTAAATTAATTGATATCAATGTGAGAGTTGAGAGACTTACATTAATTTATAATTTTTTTTTTTAAATATGACTATCTTCTATTCAGTAGTTGAATTATAAGAAACTACCATACTTATCTTGGAAATTTATATAACAATAAGCATATAATTAAATAGTTCAAATTTGCTTATATTTAAAGAAATATATATTTTACATCAATTTTAACACTTATTACTAGGAAAATAACTGATTTTAAGTTGATATAAATTTTATAATCATAATTTACATCATATATATATATATATGTAATATATGATTTATGAAAAATTTATTCTATAAAACAATTATACAGTAGTGTAAATATACCTTGGTTATTATACCAATATCAAATGATCCCCAACACACACATCATATGCCACGTTATATATATATATATATATATATCATTAAATTATATATAAATAAGGTAAGATACATTTAAAAGCAGCTCATGTCAAAATTTTATTAACTTAATTTTTCATACAATATAACATGAAATTCTTCGCCTGTTATTTAATATATGAAATGGATATGGGTAGTATAAATTTGGAGTGTGGTCAAATCATAGTGCATATGTTCAAATATGAACATAGTTTGAAAAAAAAAATAGAGTTTCTCGGTTTAAATTTAAAGTAATTTTATTTTAAACAGTTTCTTTAACTACTTACGCATATCAAAAAATAAATTGGTGATAGCATAAGTAGTTAAGTCATTAAATATATCCACAAAAAATCGAGAACAATGTAAAACTTAAATACCAAATTTGATATATTAACAATGTAAAATTTTTTACACTATCAATGAATAAGATAACATGCTATTAATAAAATAATAATAACAAAAAAAATTATCTATAATAAAAAAAAATTTAAAAAAATAAATTTAATGGAATGATAAATTATGGATATATGATTGAATAAAATTATTTTATTTTGGCAATACATCAAATTTAATCATTCAAATAGTAGATTATTATTTTATTAATTTTATTTTCTTTATTCAAAGTTAAGACGGAGGTTTCTATTCACACATTTCAATGTAGATAACGAGTCAAATATACAAATCAGCTCAGATAAAAAGTCAAGAGGGACGACATTATTTGAATGAGGTTCTTTGAACTTTCACATGCATCACGGTTATTCATTATACGTTTCGCTTGAATTAATCATAGAGATAGAAGGAAAATTTAATGGTGCGAGTATCATTGTTCATTTTTTAACGTAAAAGATAAAAAATTCGAAAGTGTTGCTTTTAATGTAACAAGAGCAAGTAAATTTTGGTGCCATATAACCTTTTAAAATTTTACATCTTATAAATAATTCCTTTAAAAATTTTAGAAAACAGTCATATTTAGTTATAAAGAATATTTTCTATCTTCTATTTTTTATTTTATGAAAAAATTACTTTTTATTTTCATATAACTCAAAATATTTGTTGACGAAATAAGTTTCAAAAAAGTTTTTTTTAATTAAAAAAATGTTTCTAGCAAGGATTAAGTTCATGACCTAGATTTTTTTTTTATAAAAGTAAGATATAAAACACGTGTTTTCATTAAAAAATTGGAGTTTTTAAAAAACAAAATGCATATGAAAAATTGTTTTAAATCATTTTCTAGAACTTAGTTATAAATTAGAAAATGAAGAACCACATTTTTTATTTTTAATCATCTAAACATGTTTTCTATGTTTTACAAAATTTTAGAAAATAAGTTTGGGCCTTAACAATATATATATATATATATATATTTAAGTTACTCATGATTCTTTCTAATTATTTTTCATATGAATTTTAATCAACTTGTGATTGAGTTTTTTTCTAACCTAAATTACTACCAAGGAGAGTTGAGTCTTTAATGCTTTTTAGAACATGATTAAAGGCAACTATTTTGAATAAATTATTATTGAAATTTGGTGTGATTGCATTTTAGAAAGTGAGATATATATATATATATATATATATATTACTATTTTGAATTTTTTGTACTAAAAAGTAATTAAAGTTATAGGTAACTTATTTGTCTTTTTCTGTTTCCTTTAATTAGGAGTTTAAAGTTTTCAATTTTTTAAAAGCTTTAGAATCATTTATAAAATTGAAAACTTTAAGAGAATTATATGCCACTAGATCTATATGCTTTATCTGTTTATAAGGATGTTCAATTAATACTCTTTATTATAAGTGTCTTTTGAGTTTCTATTATAGAAATTATTTAATAAGACTAGATTTTTTAAATCGAATAAATTAAATCAATCACTAAATGGTGCATAGCCTTATAACTTAAATATATATATATATGTTAGAGAAATACATTAATAATTGTATATCACTTAATAATTGGTTAAATTAATTTTTCAATAAATTTAGTCTAAGAATCTTTCTTCACGTGAACAACAACATTCAAAAGGTGGTCATAAAAAAATAAGAGTGAGAATGAAAAGTCAAATAAAAAACTGAATATTAGTGTGAATGGAAGGTAAAACAATTAATTGCTAGTCTTAATAAAAACAATTAATTGCCAGTCTTATAATCCATTCAGAAGAGGCAAGAATTGCGGTTACAAAAACTTAAAATCAGCTCATAGAATCAGAAGGAAGAAGCTGAATATAAGAAAATATTTATAGCCTGATCACATTTCACTCATATTTTAATATTATTATGTATCATATTTTGATAAATTATATATTTGGATATCATAATTAAATGGATAATAAAATTAAAAGAATAATTTCTTGAATTATCAAAATACAAAAAAATAAGAATACTACGATTCTTTCTAAGTACAAAGATAAGAATAAAAATATTTCCTAAATATGCATATCTTTCCTCTCTCTGAATTTTCTACTCTCAACCGTTGTTATTCCATTCTATTCCTTCTCTTCGCTTTTCGATCACATCAAAAATTAGAAAAACCTTTTAAAATACCAAGCATTTAATGGGCTGTGAGGTGCCTTTTTTCGAACTCATTTTCCGCCTCTCTCAATCTATTATATACAAAGCAAAAAAGCAGCAACCATTGCACTTCCTCGCTCTCCTTCTATTGTAAGTTTCTCTCCTTTCTTTATCTTCTGAGAAAATTCTCTCTTCATTTTGTGCTTTAATTTTATATGCTCTTAACTGAAACTTTGGGTCACTTTTTTTTTTTTTTTTCTTTTTCAGCCTGTGAAGGTTTCGATGGAGGAGGATTGCCATGAGGACGATGCTGTTCCAGTTCTGAGAGCCTCCAGCAGCCGACGTGAAAGCAACGCGCCTCCGGTTTCATCCCAGTTGTCGCCTATTCTCTTTGGCGAACTCGTCATCGATATCCTCTCGAGGCTTCCAGCGAAGTCCCTTGTGAAGTTCAAGTGCGTTTCAAAGCCGTGGAAATCCTTAATCTCAGAAATCCATTTCGTGAAGAAGCAACTTCGCCAATCCAACACAAATCTCAACTTCAATCACCATAGGTTACTCTTAGCATCGAGTAAGATCAATTGTGAAAGTGCTGAGTCTTGCTCTGTGAAATCTCTATTTGATAATTCTGATATCGTTGCTGAAGATTTAAGCTACCCGGCGATTGGTAAGAAGTATAGTATTGTTGGAACATGTAATGGACTAATCTGTTTGGCTGATACTACTTGTAAATCCATGCATATCCGTTTCTGGAATCCTACTACAAGATTAGTGTCCAAACAATCACCATTTCTGGATGATCATTGGGAGGCCGAAAATAGTTGTTTTGTCAAATTCGGATTTGGCTATGATAATCTGATAGAAAATTTAAAGGTTCTAGCTGTCTTTACTGATCCTGGTTTTGAGGATGATTCCGATAAAACTCAGGTGAGGTTCTTCACCCTCGGCTCCAATTCATGGAGAGTGATTCAAAATTTTTCATTTGTTCCCCTATTGAATGATGAATCAGGAACACATTTGAATGGAACTCTCAATTGGCTAGCAACAAATGAAACAGATGATGATTTTCCATTGGGGTTTGTTCCTTATGACAAGTGGGTGATTGTTTCTTTTGATCTGGAAAAAGAGACTTATAGTAAAGTGCTGCTACCTGATGGAGGTGTGGAGATTCCTGATCTTGAAGCGGACTATTCTGCTGATGCTGTTCTTGGTGTTTTGAAGGACAGCCTGTGTTTTTCTTATGTTGAGTTTGGAGAAACCTTTGTTCTGTGGGTAATGAATGAGTTTGGCGTTAAACAGTCTTGGACTAAGGCGGTGACCATTTCTTATGCTCATTTTGAGCTCTATGACATATTCCATTATCCAAAGCCATTGTTATACTCAGAGAACGATGGTTTTTTGCTGGAAACTGGTGATGGTATGCTAGCTGTGTATGATCCAAAAGACAAGACATTGGAGTTTCCTAGGATTGGGAGTGAGGAAAAATGGTCTTCTTCAATGGTTTATGTGGAGAGCTTAGTTTCACCTTCTTAAAGTTAGCATCATGCTTAAGAGATCAGCTTCTGTTGTTTGTTATGTAGGTTCATGCGATATCTAGAGTCTAGACTAGTATGTCCAAAAAATTTAAAAAAAAAAAAAAACTGTTAGTTGTACAAATTATACTTTTATGCTATTCTTTATATATAGCACAGTCTGAATTAAACCAACTACATTTATATAAACTTCAAAACAAGTGAAGTTAGATTGTTTCATATCATATATAAATCTAAATTTAAATCTGATCAATTCTTTATTTTCATGAAATCTAAACCTTCAAACAGATGATCTTAAAAAAACATTACTAAGTATAAATAGTTTCACACTTCTTTTTTTCAAAATTTTAGTGCAACCAAACTTGATATGATGAATATATTGCATTTTGATTCTTGGAAAGACTTTTATCCATTTATTCATCATGAACATCAACATGCGCCGATCCAAATATAAACCTCAGTAATTAGCACCAACTACCATGTTGAATTTGGTCATAATATGCTCAAATCATTCAATACAACCATTAATCGAAATTAGGTTAATTTCCATGCAAAACTAGTTGAAGAATCTTAATATCATATAACACTATACAACAAGTGACATGAAATTTTATGGATAACAGACCTTGAAGATCAGAGAGCCATTTTAAAGCCATTTGAATTGAGTCTTCATTAGTCAAAACTTTCAGCTTAATATAAATATAGTTTGTTTCACAATCCAGCTTAGATTTTGTTATACATCTGCAATATTCTTATTCATTTGTGATATATCCTAAAGGAAAATTTCTCTATTGTGGACATCAAATTACATTTCCGAAGACGAGGCTAATCAAACTACAGATTTATCATCTAACTAGACATATATTGATATTGTTTCTTCATATTAAATATAAATTATTTTTTAAATTATGAGTAGTGGACTCATGAATATTAAACATAATTTGTAAATATCCATTGTAAGAAAATATTTAAGGCCACGACTTGCATGTAGAAAAGTTGATGTTATGCATGCAACAAAATTAATTATGCTTCTTCATATTTGCGGGCTACATAAAAAGAAAATTGCATGAATAATTTGCTAATTAATCTATCTAAATAATGTGAAATTTCATAGTCTCCTCGTTAATTATTTTTTTGATTCCATAATGAATGTTAAAATTTTGTAGTCATTAAATTGAAGACAATTAATAGCTAGATGCATAGAGGAGCTAATTCAAATAGGCATACCTAAATTTCTAAGCGTCAAGGTGTTACAAGCTCAAGTTATTTTATAGCACATTCATGCGCTCATGTTTATTCATACTAAGTGTTTCTATAGAAAAATTTTAAAAGCAAGAAAGATTTTCTACAAATTTAATTAGTCCGATCTCTCATTTGAAGGGTATAGTGGGAAGAATAAAGGTTAATAGGGTTCTAAGGGTATTTTTGTATTTTGTTTATGAATACTAGGTGCTTCATTATCAATATGATGTGCGCATAAACTAGAGAAGCTAGAGAGTTTTGAAGTAAATTGTCTACAATTTCATATATTGCCCATGGAATTGTTGACAGATTCCATATATTGCTCATGGAGTTGTTGACAGATTCCAAATTTGGATTGCATTGTTAATATCATAGGATGGCGAAATCTATTGATTACCAATCGTGAAAAGTTCGTCATGTACTAACATTTGTCTCTCAAAAGAAATGATCTATTCTGTGCGTATCAGACACAACATTTGTATGTCATTTCACACTTAATGAGTAGTGCTCTATAAATTTAGTGTCCTATAATTTCATATTTTTGTAGTGGAATATGTTGTCATATTTCACATTTGGATGTAATTATTAATGCCAAAGAACAGTAATATTCTATCTGTTTCAAATTATCAAAAGTTTATTCGGTATTACAATGTACGGAATCTTCAAAAAATGAGTCATGTCGTTCCAAAAAAAGAGTTGCACTCTCTATGTGGGACAAGCACTACTAAAATAGATGTTTTTTGCAGCGGCTTCCTAGAGGCGGTTGTTAAAAACACGGAGATTGTAGAAAATGCATTCATTTTGTAACACTTTTGTAGCCCCGCTGCTGGACTCAAAACACTTTCATTTTGTGACTTTTCTGCAACTCACAAAATGCTTTTATTTTGTGACTTTTCTGTAACAATTGCCTGATACAAATTTCTCTTCATTGTTCATGTTTTTCCTCATCAGCAAAGGTTCATGAACAAAAATCCCTAAGGTTCGTGAACAAAAATCCATGAAACACATAATTGTTCAGGTTTTTTTTTTTTTTTCACTTGCAATTTATTTTTCTTCTTCACCGAAGCTTTGTACTTTCCTCTTAACCGATTATGATTTATTGGATTTCAATTTGTAAGTATCAGTTTCTCTATTTATATACAAGCTAAAGACCTTGCATTTAACTTTGTAAATTTGTTTAACTGCTTGCACGGACTTGTCATTTAATAGGGATTTATTGGGGTTCTTTCTCTCCACAATTAGGAGACCTTAAAAAACTTAATATTTTGTAAGATTAAACAAAAGTAGAGAATTTTCAGTATTATAAGTTTAAAAATAATAAGTGAGCTGGTTGCAGCTTTAGTGGCAATATTTTAACTGTAAGTTGCCTTGACTTAATGCTTGAAGGAGTATATCATGAGCTTTGTTGTCCTTTTTTTATTTTGGGTTTTTATATTTTAGAATCCAAAGATATAGTAAAATTATAGAGTGGTGTTTTGCTGGCTGCTTGTTTCCAAGAGTTACAATTGATAAGAGGGAATGTAGCCTTCTCTGGTAAACAATTTTTGCTTGATGAATTGTATGAGTTTCTTTGTAAAAATTACATCTCTATTTCAGGACATACCGTTGATTGTCTCAATTTCTCTTTGATTATTTTCACTCTTAAAAATTCTGATTTTAATAAAATGTTTCTGCTCTACTTGTGTCCATTCCCTTCCTTAGGCAATATATTTTCTAGATGGAATATCAAAATGTATAAATCTCTGCGGTCATGTCTTTATTTAATCATGTAAATGGTCATCTATACTTTAGAAGAGCCTACTAAATATGATTCCTCTAGAGTCCAGCATAAATTAATAACATAGAAAAGTTTAAAATTTGTTTGTTTGTGTGTTATGTTTATCTCATGTTTTTGCTAATCTAACCCCAAATTCAAAGTTGTACCGCTACACTACCTTAACAAATGGACATTTGAATATGAAAGTTGCCTCTAGAAAATGAAGAACCAATATTTATAACTTCACATCATTTTTTAGTATCAAGTAGACGTTGTTTGATAATATAAACACTTACTCCCTAAAACTTATTATGCACTTACTCTTTGGTTGAAGTTTATAATATGAGATATCAATTGTTGGAATTGATCGAAAAAGTGAATCATTAAAGATTGGGAAGGATAAGTTACTCCCTAAAACTTTATAATGCACTTACTCTTTGGTTGAAGTTATAATTCCCCTGTAAGAATCTAAACCATGGCAAATGTTCTCATTACTTTCTCTGCCTTATTCATTTGGTAGGGACATTAACTTGAAATGTACTGGTTTTGCTTTTCATCTTCCAGAAAAAACGAACCATCTAATAACTCTGATTTATGTTGCATATTTTCTTAATTATCAAAAATAGATGATCCCATTGAGATTTTTTTCTTAATTTTTACCTTTTTTTTCTTACTGTATCTACACAAGAAGAGGAAAGAAAACTTGTTTGTTTGTTGAGAATGGATTTTTGAAGCACAAAAGAAATATCATCAAAGGGTTTTCCTACACCCTGTAATGATCAGCTCACTTATCTCAAGTCCAAGCGTAGGCTGTTACAGTCTTGATTAATTAAGGTTGTTATAATTATCATGTATATTTTTTCATTCTTTCATATTTTGGTATGTATATATATATAATCTAATACACCAATTATAGGGTGGGTGTGACCAAAAAGTGCTTGGGAAAATACATTTTGATATATTTTGGCTTCATTCACTGCTTAGATATTTGCCTGAATGAATTACAAAAGTTGGCAACCGCAGTATATAAAATAAGTAAGTTGCTAGTGTAGTTGTTTGGTCTTCACTTGGTAAATCCACAATTGGTTAGTGATTTTGCTGATGCCACTGTGAGGCAATCTTTGTGTTTACTTTAGTTAACAGAACATTGTCAAACTTACTCTCACACAACTTGTCTATATCCACTAATTAAAGTTTTTGCCATTTGAGCGCAAGACTAGAGAGTGTCCTCACAAAAAAAGGAACAATCACACAGTTCATTAATTATGCAGAAAAATAAGAATAGCGTTTAGAGAACGACATATGTGATGGCACTAAGTATTCAATTCAGATTTCAAGTTCTTCCCTATCATAAACTAATTTGGGTACACTAACCCATGGGGGAGGCTTTGTTGATATAGTGCCCACTACAACATTTTATGCTTTTAGCAACACTAAACTTGACAACAATAAAAAACTGTTGTCTATAATTAGAATAGACAACAAGTTT
>JANHAO010003689.1:0-25644 GCA_026873985.1 Saraca asoca | reverse complement strand
ACAAGGAATGGCAACTATAAATCTTCAAAGTAATGCTTTTGCACATGCAGAAGTTCTAAAGGAAGAGCTTGAATATACTAAAGGCGATAACAAGATGAAACAACATTACCTGATCCTACAAGGACTTGTGGGTATTGAGGATCCATGTCAGCCAGGAGTGGAGGGTGCTGTAAAATCTTGCCAATTTGGATGTGTAGATGTCAAAATGATCACCGGTGACAATGTCCTCACCGCAAGAGCTGCTGCTACAAAATGTGGAATATTTTGGCCAATTCAGGATATTGATGCAGTGGTGGAAGAAGGAAAGGATTTTCACAACTTAACAGAAGAAGAAAGGCTGCAAAAAGTAGATGAAATTCATTTTATGGCAAGTTCCACTGTCGATGATAAACTTCTAATGATTCAATGTCTCAAAAAGAAAGGCCACATAGTTGCAGCCACTGGAGCTGGCACAGATGATGCTCTAACATTGAAGGAAGCAGATATAGGATTTTCAATGGGGATTCAAGGTACTGAAGTGGCCAAAGAAAGCTCAGACATTATCATCTTAGATGACGATTTTGCGTGTGTAGAGAGTTTTATGGTGGGGAAGATGTATCTATGACAACATTCAGAAGTTCGTTCAGTTCTGATTGACAATGGACATTGTTGCACTTGCAATGAACCTCATGGCAATAGTATCAATTGGGGAAGTCCCACTAACAACAGTTTACTTATTATTGTTAAAATTGACAGTAGACACTTTGGGTGCTTTGGCTTTAACAACAGAGAAACCCAGTGCTCAATTGTGCAACATCCCTAAAATTCAAATGAAAATAATAGGCATGATAGATACTTACAAATATTCTAAGCTATCTTGTCCCATGTACCATCCCATGATTTTCAATATTCTTACGGAAATCTAAATTGGTAGTATTAAGACGAAAATAGTTTAGCATGATATGGTTTAGGTTGATTCCAAATATATAGCTTAGAATACAAATATATATATATATATATATTAGATGAATATTTAAAATAATGTTGAACTTTAAATGAAAATGGGCCACTTGATTGAAGTAACAATATATATAAAGTGGGCCTTTTTAAGAGGCCTAATTGGACACTCCTATGGGACTGATAGTGTCCTGGGCTACTCTCCCTTAAATAAGAGATTCCTATTTCATAAAGCTTATTGGACAAGCTTATGTAAATAAGATCGATCCAAAAAAAAGGAGCCAATGCATGTAAAGCAAAAGTCATAATCGTTTAGAAAAGTCTATTAACAAATAAGATCATCTTCCTTGTGTAGGTAAATAAGTAGAGGTGATAGGTGATGATTATGCCATGTGAATTTAAATTTTAAAATTTAAATTAACCATTATATTAATATCTAATTTAAATTAATAGAAAATGAATTCGATTGCAAATTAAGCTAGGGTTTCCACCCAATATGGGAGAATGGGCTAGAAAAGGAGGATGGCATCATTCATGTACAATAACCCCATCACCCAATGCAAGTGTGTGCCATGTAGGGGGAAATAAGCTATTACAAGTGCTTAACACTCCTCTAAGACCTAAAGACCACTCACTACTCATTCCTTTCTTCTACAAGCAAATATAAACACTTTATTATTCCTTATTAACTCACAGCAATAGGCTTCAAAATGGGAAAGGAAGCCTTTCAGGTTCTTTTACCTAAAACACACACTTCACTCTATATTAAAGAACTCTTCCAAATATTGGTAAGTACCAAACCCTCATGCCCTCATGTCTCTTTAGTTTAGTGCTCTTTAAGCTCTCATTTTCATCTTAAGAGTACTATTTAATCTTGAATCATTTTCTTTGTTCAAGAAATTGGATTCCCTCTTCATCCTCTCAACCCAACAACATTAAGGTAAGTACTCCTTCTACATCCTTATTGTAGTGCCTTCCTAATCACTCATCTAAAGCTCATATAATGTTTCGAAGTTAGTTAAAGATGATAAATTTGACTTACTAAATTCTACTAAAAGTGTTTTTTTTTACATACATGTGAGATTCTTTGAAAAAAAATGTAACCTTATTAAGTTTAAACGCATACATGTAAATGTTACAAGCAAAAACTTAAATTAAATCCACTAAATTTGGATGAGAGTGGTTTAGTCACATGAGGGTAAAAAACAAGAAGAAAATCTTAATTTGCTTCTACACTTGGTAGCTTTGTCCTTTACGGGGAAAAGTAGGAGGAGTAGCTCAAAAATTTAAGGTAGGAGCTTAGAAAGTGTTTTATGGTTGGATAGGGCACAAAAATGTGGTTGCATGTTACTTTTATGTTCTAAGAATGCTTAATTAAGTATTATATGAATAAAATCCATGTTTTGATTGCTAAAAATCCAATGAATGTGCTAGAGCATGTTTCAGCCTCTCTAAGATAATATAGGAAGAACAACTTATTTGCCTTACATGTGCAAGGGTTTCGACCTTTCTATGGAAGTATAGGAATGCAATAACAAAAAAAAAAAATCAAAATTATTTGGTATTATCATGAGTAAAAATAGAGTTATATGTGATTTTCTTGCTTGTTTGATACTAGTATGGTTATTATGCATTCTTACTTGTGAACTTAAACAATGAAAACTTGTGATGTGTGCTCATGTAGGTTTCATCCACCCTAAAGAAATAAATCAACAACCCTAAGTAAATATTATGGCAATATTATGGGTAAGTGAGAGATTACATGTGGATTTCTTGCTTATTTAATGTTGTTTGCTTTTCATGCATCTCACTTGTAAGATTAATCAAGGAAATTTAAACAAAAAGCCCATGAGTGGTTTAGCCATAAGGGGTATTCACATGATAATTTGTATATTCATTGAGTGTATAAAAATCTTGACTTTGTATTTGGTCACATGAATTATCAAAACAGTAGTTTAGAAGAACAAAATCCAAAAGCATGAAAAGGGCCTAGTGGCCGAATCATAATTGCTCAAATTAAGACATGAACTTTACATGATAAAGTATGATGTTAGTCCTCTTATGCTTGTGTGAAGTGATTGGCATGATATAGGCCAAATGGTTCTTGTATGGTTTATTTTAAATATATTCTCTTAAAATGTTACTAACCATGATTCTATGTGTCTTGAAAGCCATATATAAGGTGATGGTCAATGAAAATTGGGTCCAATCATATGAGGTATTGTATTCATTAAGAACTATATGGAATGTTTGAAATTGTGATTTAATGTGAAATGTGGCAAATGGCCAAGTGGTTCTCTATAAGATGGGAAATGTGAATGACCATGAGAATGTTGAGTGATATGAAATGGTCATATGATATGGTATGAGAAATAGGGAAAATTGAAATTGCATACGAGGACACACTTTATATAAATTGAGGAGAGACAAATAAGGTTGTCCCCAAAGGAATAAAGAAAGGATAGATGAATAAGGTTAGACCAAATTTATAGGGAGAAAACTTGTATGATTGTGATTGTGAATGTGTTTGTGCTTGTGATCTTGATTATTTATATTCTTTCTCCTATATATATAAATATATATATGTCATTCTTTCTTATTATCATTGATTCTTATGTATGTATGACTGTGATTTAAATATGAATGAAAGGTTAAAGCCATGTTTTATGCCTTATATATTATTGATATGATTGAGTTCACGCACAAAATGACCTAGGTATAGTTGTATGAGAAAGAAACATGTAAAGAAAATGGTATAAACTTGGATATGTTACATAAGACATAACTAAGTTCATAAATCTCTCTTAAAGAGATAATGAATATGCAAATCCTCACAATGGATTTTGTAACTTAATGAAAGAGTAATTTAAATCCTTTAGGGGATGTAAATTAGGCAAAATACATAAGACAACTAGAGTATTAGGATAAATTGTGTGAAGTGTTACTCACTAAGTCTATATGATTTGGCCCTCATTGATTAAATTTTTTAGGTATTGCACCTGTACCACCTCAGCAAGATGTCGTTGTGTAAAAACACCATAGTGACCATTATTAGCCACCTGATGCAGGTCATTTGCATCCACTTTTATTACCTTTTGTTCATAGATCTACATTCCAATCATTTAGTGTATGACATGAAGTATAAGTATGTGAGAGAACCAGACATCCCAACTCTCTTTGTAGTGGGATACTTTGAAAATATATTCTAGTAATTTACTCACTATGTCAATTTTTTTGTATAAAGCCTAGAAATGTTCATTCTGGTGGAGTAAATAGTTATAGGCTCTAAGTTGTCTTTTTGAGAGTGAAGACAATATACCATCTACACATGTACTCATGTTTATCTTTGATTATTATGTACCAAATATTTTCCATCTGTATCAGCACAAATTTATGAGATCAAATATTCTTGTTTCATCTTTTATTGTGTTATTTGCTTTCAAACAACACTTAATCTATCTTCCTTAATAGCAACTTTCAAAAAACAAATTGCAAGTTTTAACACCTCACTTACAGAGTCAATAAGATTAAGAAGTGGGTTGTTACAATTAGTATCAGAGCATAGCTTTGGTAAAAGTTGTGGAACAGGCAAGTTGGTAATGGTCACTAAAGAAATCAAGATAGTATCGAGGCAAGGTGTAAGCATGGAAGGAAACTGTAAGGTATATTTAGAAAATATTTACAATTTGCTATTAGCTTATGTAGTAATTTTCTTTAGGAAACAGACTAGGAATGATGTTAGGAGAGCAAATTCACACAACGCACTTCAACTCAGAATCTCAAGCATGTGTTCCAAGTGAGTCTATAAGCACAAGACAAGCCCCCTCGTGAGTCGTGAATCAACAAAAGGTGATACTGCAACTAGTCAATGCCTTGGCCTAAAATAATAACATGCAAAGAAGGAATAGAGAATAAACTCCCTTGCCAATGGATGAGGCAAGAAGAACTAAAATCATCTATGAATTCTTGAAACTTAAGGCTTGCTACTATATGGAACTAACTACTTGAATGATCCGCATCAATTTTTGGACCAAATAGAGAGCTTTCAACTGATGTTTGGGTGTTCAGAGGTGCTGCTGATTAAGCTAGTGTGGTACCAATTGGATGGCCTTGCTCATTACTAATTTGTGAACCAAGTCAAACAGAGAGATATAGCGGCACCTCCCTTCATCTAGGATGCTTTCAGGGCTGAATTTGTAGACTGATTCCTCCCTCCATGTATCCATGAGGCATGATAATAGAATTTGAGCATTTGGAGTAGCAAGGAAGGATTTTAGCTTGATATGATGCTCAATTCACCCAATTGCCTCTTTATGTTGGATACTTGGTTCCCACTGAGAGTTTTAAGGTGAAGCACTTAGTTCATGCCCTTAGGTACTATTACTTTGACCAAATCCACTTGATGGAGAGAACTATATACCAACAAGCTTTTAACCATGCATTACAAATGGAAATGTGAACCAAAGATAAAAGGTAAAAGGAAAACATAATAGAAAGTAAGAAAAGGCAAAGGATACATGGGTCTGAATTTAAAATACCAAGTAAACCTTTCCTTGCGAAAGGCATCAACTTCATTCAAGGCTCAAAGAGAAACCCCAAGGTAGCTCAAGGACTTTCATGGCTCTGAGCACCAGAATTTTAGCCTAATGGCACCATATTTCGGGAGCTACAAATATATCACCCTAGATAGTGTAATTTTGGTGTAGAACTATACTGACCACATTGTGCAGCATTGTAATGTAGTGGTTACAAGTACAACCCATATTGGTAGTTTCCCTATTAGAGTACTAATTGATCTTGGTACTACTCATTCATTTATTTATACTATTTTTGGTTACGATGAACAATATTAGTACTGAAGCCTTAGATATACCCTTAAAGGTTGTAACCATAATAGGAAGTTGTGTCAATACCATGAGAGTAGCATGACATCATTCTGTTTATAAGAGAGTTAGAGTTCCTTGCCAAATTGGTAGTGTTTGTTATGAATGACTTTGACATAATCCTTGGCATCGACTAGTTGTTAGAACACTGTGCCCACCTAGATTGCAAAAAGAAAGTGGTAATCTTACCTTGGATGCTAAGATAGCAATTTTCCAATAAGAAAAACCTCCTATGGAGGCAAACTTTATCTCCACATTAAAGACAAGGAAACTCTTGAGGAAAGGGTGTAACAATTGCTGGCCCTAATCTAGGTAGATGACAAAGAACTAAGAAAAATGGCAAATATGCTTGTAGTTAGGGAGTTTGTGGATGTCTTCCCATAAGTGTTACTAGGTATACCCTTAGAGAGGGAGATTGAATTCCACATAGAGATGTAACCCAAAGCTGAACCCATTTTAGTATCACCTTACCGTATGGCCTTGACAGAGTTAAAGGAGTTAAAGGTACAACTTTAGGAATTGTTGGGTAAGGGCTTTATCCACCCAAGTGCATCACCTTAGGGTGCGCTGGTGTTTTTGTGAAGAAGAAGGATGAAATCATGAGGCTATACATCGATTATCGATAATTAAATAATATAACAATGAAAGAATAAGTATATGTTATTGTGGATTGATGGCCAGGAGTGGGATAATTCCTTGAAGATTAATCTAAGGTTTGGGTACCACTAACTAAAAATTTAAGAGGAAGATATTCTAAAGATTACATTTAGGACCCAGTATAGGCATTATGAATCTATGGTTATGTCCTTTGGTTTTTCTAATACTCCGATGACATTTATAAGCCTTATGAATAGGACTTTTAGACCATTTTTACATAAGTTGTCATCATGTTTATTGACGACATTCTAGTCTACTTTAAATTGAAAGGAGAACATGCTAATCCCTTGTAAATCATATTGCAGACCTTAAGGACACATAGACTATATGCTAGGTTCTCTAAGTGTGAATCTGGAAGAGAGGAGTGAATTTCTTAGGGCATATCATCTCCAAGGAGGGGATAAGATTATACCCCAAAAGGTTAAAGCAATGAAGAACTGGCCTTGACCCATAAGCATTAAGGAGATACATTAATTTTTGGGGCTCACGAGGTACTATCAAAATTTATGAAGGACTTTTCAAAAATCCCAACACCATTAATATAGCCAACTAGAAAGGAAGTAAGATATGTTTAGAAGGACACCTATGAAAGAAGTTTTTAAAAACTAAAGGAGAGCCTCACTGCAATGCTAGTGTTAGCACTACCTGGTAGCTCAAATATGTACACAGTGTATTGCAATGCCTTAAGGGTAGGACTCAGGTGTGTGCTAATGCAAAGTGGAAAAATGATTGCATACACATCTAAACAATTGAAGAGGTATGAGCAGTACTACCTAACTTACAATCTAGAAATGGTAGAGGTAATCTTCGTATTGAAATTGTGGAGACATTACTTGTATGGAGGTGTGTGTGAAATATATATAGATTATAAAAGCTTGAAGTTTATCTTTGAATAGAAGAGTTGAATCTTAGACAATGGTGCTAGATGGAATTGATGAAATATTACAAATACTCCATCCACTACCACTCAAGGAAGGCAAATGTGGTGACAGATGTGCTCAGTAAAAAATTGATCAAGACAAGTGAGTAAGAGGTGTGGAGCATAGCTCACCTTATGGTAAAATCTGTATTGGTTGAGTAGATATGAGATGTATAAAGGTGAGACTAGGAATGTGGAGATTTTTCCTAAAAGACAAAGATGAGAGAAAAGAATGGATTTACTATAAATTAGGAAGGAGAAATGTGTTATCAAGGTTGACTGTGGGTCTTAAGGGAAAAAGTTAAGGAAGTACTAACCTAAGCACATGAGATTTATTATAAAATGCATATCAACATTACCAAAATTATCATGATTTAAGGAAATTCTACTTGTGGACAAGAATGAAGAGGGATGCTATGGATCACATAGTTAGATGCCTCACTTGTCAGCAAGTCAAGGTAGAACACCAATAACCTACCAGATTCCATCAATCAATAGAAATTCCTAAGTGGAATTAGAAATCTATTACCCCTAGAGTATGACTCCATTTGGGTGATAACAGACTGCCTGACTAAAATGGCTTACTTCTTGCATGTTAAGATAACTTATTCCTTATCCAAATATGCACAGTTGCTCTTCAATAAAATCGTACCACTTCTTGGCACCCCTCTTTCTATAATCTTTGATAGGGCCCTTGTTTACTATTCATTCCTAGAGGTCATTCTATGAATCCTGAGGCATTTAACTAATATTTAGCATAGCCTTCCATCCATAAACTAATGGACAATTTGAAAAGACGATCTAAACTTTAAACGATATGTTGATATCCTATGTGTTGGATTCGTGAGGGAAGTTGGGAGAAACATTTGCCCTTGATTAAATTCATGTACAATAACAGCTACTAGTACAACATACAAATGGCACCTTTCAAGGCTCTGTATGTAAGGAAGTGTAGATTTCCTATAAGATGGTTTGAGTTAGGAGAAGTAAGAATGTTAGGACCATAGTTTATTTGTGAGGTAATGGAAAAAGTGAAGATGATCTTGTTAGTATAGATGCCCTAGAGACAATTAGTTATAATGACATAGAAACTATATATCTTAGCATATTTGATAAGCATGATATTTTGGCTTATTTACTAATTTAATTTTAATATATATATTTTGATATATGTATACTATATTAGATAAAGTCATTGAAATATAATTGTGTATAAATTAATTACAATTGCGATTGTAATTATGAGATAATTTAACATATAATTATATTTCTAAATATCCTTGGTTGTTGAATTATTAAGAAAATAGAATATCAATTATTCATGAGTAAACCAACATATGTCATGTTGTATTATTCTAGAAGAATGCAGTGATCTCATATAGTATAGATATATTGATATGGACAAGACATATGAGTATATGTTATGGAACATACGACTAGATTGACCTATTATGAGAAACTATATGGAATGTTACCATGTATCAATGGACTTCTTAAGAGAAAGGTAGCTTAAGTGATCCTTAGACTTGAGATCAACCCAATATCTTATGTGTGGAGTTATGTACTTTGATATTATTTTAGACTTGCACTCTTAAAGAGTAGGTACGGATAATAGTTAGGTGCACTATGAAATACATTAAGGTAGTGATTGATTAAGAAAGAATTCATATTGTTTTGTAATAAGGAAAAATATTCAAAAGATATTCAAAAACTTGTGTTATAACCAAAATCATGGGCCTATGCATTGATACATAAAAGGAGTTTTATGTCTAATCACTTCTAAGACAGCATATTGTCATCAAACATGCACTTATAATTGGACATTCAAATTAGAGTTAACACTTAAACTATATCCTAAGTCTAATTTAAATATTAAGAGATGAAGGGATTGAATTACATATTAACACTTTGTCATGAAAGGTTTTAATTTTTAAAAATCTATTCTTGTCATTTGGGAGGTCATAATGCTTTGTTAGAAGCCAATCATGATTTATCAATTTATTTGAACAATTTAAAGAAATTGTGTTTGAATTAAAAGGAGTTTTAATTTAATTATACTTGTAAAAGCTTGTAAATAAATTCATTGCCAACATGCATGAAACCTAATAGGTCACACACAATAGAATTTCTTTAATCCAAAGTTAAAAGAAAAGTTAGAATACAAAATATTTTGAATTCAAGTGTTGAATAAGTGAACATATTAGAAATTTAAAATGATTATTTAAGAGTTCTAATATCATTAGAACTTCTATTTAATCAATGATTTAATAATTCTAATTGAGATTACAATTATTAAATTATAGCTAATTTCTAATATTAATATTTGAATGTTGTAGGAATGATTATATTAACTTTAGACGAGATCATAAGTAGAGGAATGAGAGAGTTTAAGGGTTTAAACTTATAGTAACCTAAGAAAGGAGTTTGCATTTATTGGATACAAAAGGATGGCACATGATGGTTACTGAGTTTAGACTCATTATGACCCAAGTAAGGACTATAGACTACTTCAGACATGATGGCAGCACACAAGTTTAGCCATGTAGCCTAACCACTTAGAGAAGTGGATAGCACAAGCAAGGAAAACCCTAGCTTGTGCCCCACTCATGCTCATACCCACTCTTGCTTATTCTCCAATATCTTTTACTTAAAAAGGAGAGACGCCAACCCTTCAACACACAATGAAACAAACCTAGAACATGTGTTGTGCACTCAAAACTCTTCCAATGTGATCTCTCTTCTCCTTTTTGCATTCAAACACCAACCCTAGCAGAGTGAATTTGTGACTCCTTGGAGAGCTTGCACCTTTCAAGCCAAGAAGTTGATTTTCTTACTCTACCTATTGTGTAAACATTGATGGAGGCTTTAAATCTAATTGGTTAATGTGAATCACCATTAGTATTGAAGATCAAATCTAAAGGATTTCCCTAAAAGCAATCCAAAAGAATTGATCATAAAGTTTGTTAGAAAGTTCATAGAATTGCATAGAGATCAATCTTGAATTTGAAGATCAGGGATTCCGAGAACAACCCTTAAGAAAATATAATTTAAATCATTATTTATATGCTTATTTCAATTATATAAAACTTTATGAATTAATTTGCAAATAAGATGATCTGGGCTTCGGGAAAAATTATAAAATTCTATTGCATATTCTTGATGTCTTGATCTAATTTTTTCAACAAGTCTAAGGTTAATTGTGGGCACTACAAGATAAACAGAATGCCTACACTAATAAAAGGATATGACCATTGAAATTTTAGGAGAGAAACAAAGTGTTGTCAAAAGTCTCACTAATCAAAGGAATTATGCACTTTGGGAAGGATGGAAAGCTCACTTTGCAATATGTAGGACCATTTACGATCCTTAAGAGAATTGGTAAAGTCACATACAAGCTCGACTTACCTAAAGCATTAAAAGTAATTCATTCGATGTTTTACATATCAATATAGCAAAAATATACGCCAAATCTTTCTCATGTGCGTAACTAGGAACTTCCTCAAATTGACCAAACCTTAGTGTATGAAGAATGACTTATAAATATCATCAACCAATAGTTAAGAAAGCCTAGAAACAAGGAGATACCCATGATTAAGGTCATTTGGGAGAAGCATGGATCCCAAGAAGCCACTTAGGAAGTGGAAGCACTTATAAGACAAAAATATCCTAACTTGTTCAAAAAGTGTAAGTAGAACTCTTAGAATCTAAGGACAAATCGTTTTGAAGGGGCAGAATTGTAGCATCCCTAAAATCTGAATAAAAATAATAGGTGTAATAAATACTTATGAATATTCCAAGTTATCATGTCCTCTATACCATCCCACAATTTTCAATATTCTTATAAAAATTTAAATTTGCAATATTAAGACAAAAATAGTTTAGCATGATATGATTTGGGTTGAGCCTAAATATATAGCTTAGATTACAAATATGTATTTTAGATGAGTATTTAGAATGGTGTTGAGCTTAAAAGGAAGATAGGTCACTTGATTGAAGTAACAATATGTATATATATAGTGAGCCTTTCTGAGGGGCCCGATTTGGCACCCACATGGGAGGACGGTGTCATGGGCCACTCTTCCTTAAACAAAGGACCCCACTTGCACGAAACTTCTTAGACAAGCTTATGTGGATAATGCCAATTTAAAAAAAAAAGGCCAATGCATGTGAAGGAAAAGTCATGATTGTCTAGAAACGCCTATAACCAATGAGATAGCCTTCCTTGTTATCACAAGTCAGCCTTGTGTACTAGTTTGATAAGCAAATGTGCTTGATTTTAGATGAAACTTGACATAAAAATCAAGCATGAAGAGAACACCTTGTGGTATGATTTGGGAGAAAATGCGCTTGTAGATTATTTTTCCAAATTTTTCAATTTTGTGGGTATTTGTATCTTTTTAACATCGATTATTTGTCCAGTACAGTAAAAAAGTACATAATTACGATTTTTGCATTTTTATCTTCATATCCATTTGAGATGGTACATTAGAATCCTTTTGAGCTAGAAGAAAATCCCTATAGCTTAAAAAAAGTATGTTTACTCTTGTCATTTGAAAATTGGTTCAGAATGCTTTTTAAGGGGAGCATCTAGTGACCCAGATGGGCACTGTGGATCGAGCTAAGGATCAGCGTGTGGAGATTAGAGACTTCCCTTGCACACTTAAAACTATGTAATAAGACATATATTAATAAAATGGATTTATCCATCTCCTTATTTTTAAAAAAGTCCTTTTTCAGTGTACATTAGAGACTCCTTTTATGACACATTGTTTGAGACTTGGTATGTATTAATGCTTTGACTACATGCTCATGTTTGTTTACAGACATGTTGTGCATGGGATATTAGTTTATGAGTGACAAAATCCATCAATGCCCCATTTATCTATCTAAGTGCGGCTCAAATTTATTAAAAGGTTAGCATGTTGGCCAAGAGTTAGTGATATGCACCACATGGTTTTGGCTAGAGAGCTACTGGCCCATAATAGTTGGTACCAAAACTTGGTTGTACTAGAGAGAAAAGATCAAGTGAGCCATGATTAGGGTAGGTTTGGCTTGTCGAAAGATATAAAGCTTCTGAGTGAAGTGGACATTGTTAGCTTAGCTATCATTTCTTTTTCAGTTTTGATGTTGAAAAATAATTCTATTTATGTCGTGATTTAATTATGTGCTTTGAGTATTTTTTTATTTTGTATACTTAAAGTTGATTAAGTGACATTGAAGATATCAAGAGATCCAACCTAGTCTTAAGATTTATTGATTTCTTATAGGATCTTTTGTAAGTGTAATCTAATCAGTTTTTTATCCAAATAATTTTCAAAAATAGCTAATCTGAGGCTAAACCAAATGAAATGAGTTTAAATCGAATGTTTTCTAACTATATTTTATGCATTCACATAAATCAAATTTTTATAAAAAATTATTTTTTACTTCATGAATTGATTCATAGAAGGAATCATATAGAATATACTTGAATCAATTTCCAAATTGATTCATAAAGAAAAGTTTTTGAAAACATTTTTACTGAAACATTTGAAAACATTTTGAATTGATTAATCAATCAATTCACAGATCCTTTTACCTAGAGGGTTAATCGATTCATGCATAAATCTAGTCATGAATTTCTTTGTGATTTTCACAAGCTGAATCGATTCACAAATTGATTTGTCAATTATTAGTTAGTTATAACAGCTACAAATTGATTCATGAATCGATTCAACACTTAAAAATCAATTATTTTCAAATGTTGGTTATAGCAACTATAAATATCCTATCAATCTCATTTCAACATGGATTTTCATATCATTCTCTATCACTTTGGGTGTGAAAAATATAGAGTGTTCTCATGCTTCATTTGATCTAACTTTACCTCTCAAAATCACATTGCTTGGATCAAATTCTGTGAAGTTTACACAGTTAGATGTTTAAGATTTTCATCGCAAACTTTGATATTGTATTTCTTACCTTATTCTTTATTTCAAATTTCTAGGTTGATAGGAATTTGGTCTTTCATTTGCAATTTCTAGGTTGATAGAAATTAGGGATACAAAGGAAGATGTTGATCTTCTTTTTGCATCTTCTTTGGTTATAAGGTTAATTATAGCTAGTTAAGGTGTATTGAATTCTTTGTACATCTCTAGATTATGAGGTTGATTATAGACTAATGAGATAGAAAAATTGTTATATCCATAGGTTTAGCAAGAACCCAGTATAAATCTTGTTGTAAACTAGTTTTTAGGGGCCTGGTTTAAATCCTACGAATTGATAACAGAAAAAGATTATTCAGTTAAGAATTGTCTAGTAGATGTAGAATTGAACTATGGTTTCATTTTAAGTTAAACCACTTTTGTGTCTCTTGTTTATCTTTCTATACTTTCTATTTTACATTCTTGCTTGAAGCATTTCTAAATTCTTCTATATTACTACATTTCTAATTTAAGACAACAACTCTGATTAATTAAACAATCTATTGATTGAATTCCTAATCATATCAATGACTCCAATATTATCTCAATCTGCTAATAAAAATTTTATTGAAAAGCCTTATACAATAGGAATCCAATCTTTGAGGCAAAAAGAGTATTTTTACAAACATAAATAGGGCAAGATCCATATTTTTGGGACCCTTGGACATTCATCAAAATAGTGAAAAGATTTTGCTAAGTACTTAGTCAAGAAGGGTGCAAGAGTTTGGAGTAATTTAAGGGCTAGTGTGTGAGATATTGCATTTGAGGGAAAGTTAATGGTGCATCGAGTGCAAGCATGTGCAAAAGTTAATGGACTTACTATACAACACAGGAAATTAATTATACACTCATTCGTAGTAGGCATTCAAGGGAATGCAAAACTACTTAAGAAGATGAGTGAATTGATAGCTTATCTAATAAAAGAAAGCCCCAAGAGAAGTCCTAGAAAGTGTGGCCACAACAAACAATTGACACATTTTGCAAGATAACACATCTCTTATGATATGTTGAGTGAAAAAATCTTATTCAAGGAGTATAAAATCATGTCAAAAGGCATAAGTTTTTCTTGGAAGAGTAAAATCGAAAGGGAAAAGGACAATCTAGGAGGGATCCATTCTGCACAATTATGTGGATGTAAGGAACAAGTTGCAGTGCTTATCCACAAGATTCGAGACAAGATGCTAGAAGAGCTAGTACATCATAGTCACATGACAAGTGACAATGATACCCACGTAGTGAGCTAAAGTTACATAGTCACTTAACAGAGTGGTGACAATGACCTCGAGGCTTAGCAGACTAGCATAACATAGTCACAAGATAAACTTTGTGGCTTTGACCATGAGATTCACTATTACTCATGCATAGACAAATTGAAGCTGAGCTAGAGTGGAGGATGCTCGATACTTAACCCCTATTGGAATCGTTAATGTTGGGGAGCCATTAAGAGGATGTGCTCAAAGAAGGAGTCATTAGAAAGATGTCACTCAAGAAATACCAAGAGAGAAGACATTAATCATCGAAGAAGTTGTTATAAGGGCAAGATACTATTGAATGGATATGAGGATAACAGAAGATGAGTTGATATTAACTTTGAAAAGATAACATTACAAACCTATAAAGGGTCGTGGGGGCCAAGATTCTTGATATTATTAACTCTAAAAAAAAGACTATAATGATTGAGATGCCATGAGGGTGTCAAGTCAGAGAGGGTAAGGATGATCTGATAGAGTGTGACAGTTGCATAGTGGAAGTATAATGGATTGATTAAACCCAGTGCAATCACCTTTAAAACTAAAGGATCAGTCTTGTGTCTTACATCGATAGATTGGGACATTAGATATGGGACATCTTTGTCAATAGATGTCCAAAATACTAAGCAAAACCATAAGCTATGAAGGCAGCATACACTTAAGCTTAGAGGTAATGAGTCAAATTAAGAGCTATGCGGGGATAGTATGCATGCAAGCTACAAGGTAATGAGACAAGCGCAAGTTGTTAAGGCAATAACTTAAATGCTATAGAGACAGTGGGACAGGTGAAGTTGCAAAGGCCATAGAGCTAAGAAAGCTATAGAGACAGTGGCAATAAGTTTATGTCAGGACAATGACGTAGAGTCTACAAAGGTATAACATAAAGGCTATTGAGCCAGCATTACCAAAGACACTGAAGTGGTGGAGGAATTACCTAAAGTTGCAAGGGAAAACAAATATGTAATGGTGCAATATCAAGGAGACAAAGTTAAGAAGAAGTCAAGGAGAAGCTAAGAAGCAGCAAACTAATGATGATCTTGAAAGCTATGTTAGGTTAAGGGTGCCATTCATCAAAACCTCTCAAATTATGCTAGCTTAAAGAAACAAGCAAGGAATAGTCAAGAAGTAGGTCTAGTGAAGTCAGCTGAATATCCATATGAAGATTCAAGAAGCTAGCACTCGCAAGGAGAAACCTTTATGGAAGTTGTGCTAGATTGAGGCATCAATAAGGGCATTGAAATTTGAAGTGGGGGAAAACGTCACAAGTTAACCTTGTAAACTAGTTTGGTAGGCAAATATGCTCAGTTTTGGATGAAACTTAGTGTAAAAATCAAGCATGAAGAAGGGGTCTTAGGGTGTGAATTTGGGAGCAAATGCACTTGTGGATTATTTTGCTAAATTGTTCCCATTTTGGTGGCATTTGTGTCTTTTTAACATTGATCATTTGTCTAATATGATTAGAAAAGTATACGGTTGTGATCTTTGCATTTTGATCTTAGTGTCCATATGAGATGGTGCATTAGAACCCTTTGGAGCTAAGAACAAATCCCTTGCATCAACTAGGAAAAAGTCTATTTACTTTTGCCATTTGGGCTTTGGCCTAGAATACTTTTTAAAGGGGGACATGTTTGGGAACCTAAATAGGCACTATGGCTTGAGCTAGGAATCAGAGTGTGGAGCTTAGAGACTCCCTTTACACATTCAAAACTATGTAATAAGACATATATTAATAAAGTGGAGTTATTATTCTCCTTATTTTTTAAAAAAATCCTTTCTCGACGTACACTGGAGACATCTTGTGTACACGTTCTTTGAGATTCCATATTTGCTAATGCTTCAACTACACATTCATGTTTGCTTGCAAATATATTGCATATGGAACTTTAGTTGTATGGGCAATAAAATCTTCAACGTCCCATTTAGCTATCCAAGTATAGCTTAAATTTATTGGAAGGCTGACATGTTGGCCAAGAGTTAGTGATATTTGCCGCACAGTTTCAGCTAAAGAGCTACCAACTCGTGACACTCGTCTTGGTAGATAAGTAGGAGTGATAAGTGATGATTATGCCATGTAAATTCAAATCTTAAATTAACCATTAGCTTAATACCTAATTTAAATTTAAAAAAAAAGAATTTGATTATAAATTAGGCTAGGTTTTATCCTAATAAGAGAGAATGGGCTAGTAAAGGATAATAGCATCATCTATATAGGATAACTCACCAATGGGATGAGGATAAGGAAACCCTATCAACAAATGCATGTATGTGCCATCTTAGGAGGAAATAGGCTATTTTGAGTGCCTGACACACCTCTAAAACCTAAAGGCCACTTATTACTCATTCCTTCCTTCTATAAGAAAACTCAAACACTCTCTCCTTCCCTCTTAGCTAATGGTAATAGGCTTCAAAATGGGAAATGAACCCTCTCATCTTTTACCCAAAACACACACTTCATTCCACATAAAAAAAAAACTTCCAAATCTTGGTAAATACCAAATCCTCACACCATCATGTAGCTTTGGTTTAGTGCTTTTTAAGCTCTCATTTTCATCTTAAGAGTACTCTTCATCTTGAATCATTTTCATTGTTCAAGAAATCAACTCCCATCTTCATCCTCTCAACAGAATCACATCAGGGTGAGTACTCTTTCTACATCCTTATTCAAGTTTCTTCCTAATCACCTATCTAAAGCTTATAAAGTGTTTACAGGTTGAATTGGATTCTATAAGAAATAATGATAACTTTGATTCACTATCTTTTATTAAAAGTGATTTTCAACATGCATGTGAAAGTCTTTGAAGAAAAAGTAACATTGTTGAGTTTGAGACACATGCATGTAAATGTTACAATAAAAAACTTATATCACATCTACTAAATTTGGGGTAGAGTGGTTTGGTCACATGAGGGTATAAAACAAGAAGAAAATTTTAACTTACTTATACACTTGGTAGCTTTGACCTTTAGGGGGAAAGGCAGGAGGAGTAGCTCAAAAATTTAAGGTAGATACTTATAATGGGTTCTATGGTAGAATAGGACACAAAAATGTTGTTGCATGTTACTTTTGAGTTCCAAAAATGCATGATTAAGTGTTATGTTTATAAAACCCATGTTTTGATTGCTAAAAATCCAAGGAATATGCTAGTGCATGTTTCAGCCTCTCTAGGGTAATATGGGAAGAACAACATATTTGCCTTACATGTGTAGGGGTTCCAAGCTTTCTATGGAAGTAAGGGAATACAATAGCACAAAAATTTAAGATAAAAGCCCTAAGTGGATGATATGGTAGTATAATGAGTAAAAATAGTTACATGTTGTTTTCTTGCTTGTTTGATATTAGTATGGTTATCATACATTCTTATTTGTAAGCTTAAGTAATGAAGACTTTTGATGTGTGCTTATTTATGTTTTGGCCACTGTAAAGAAATAGTAATAAATAAGGAGAAAATTTTAAATCAAAGGCCCTAAGTGAATACTTTGGCAATATGTTGGGTGAAAGAGAGATTGCATGTAGATTTCTTGCTTGTTTAATGTTATTTAATTTTCATGCATCTTACTTGTAAGATTGGTCAAGGAAAGTTTAGACAAGAAGCCTATTAGTGGTTAGGCCATGGGGTATTCACATGACGATGTGTTTATTCATTGAGTATATATAAAATCTTAACTTCATATTTGATCACATGAATTATCAAAGTGATAGTTTGGAAAAGTAAAATCTGAAAGCTTGAGAAAGGCTTAATGGCTAAACCATACTTGCTTAAATTAGGAAATGAACTTTGCATTGTAAAGTGTGATCTTAGTCCTCTTGTGCTTGTGTGAAGAGATTGGCATGATATGGGCCAAATGGGCCTTGTATCATTTATTTTAAATATAATCTCTTAAAATGTTACCAACCATGGTTCTATGTGTCTTGAAAGCCCTATGTAGGGTGATGGTCTTTGAAAGTTAGGCCTAATCATAAGAGATATTATATTCCTTAAGAACTTTGTGAAATGTTTGAAATTGTGATCCAATGTAAAATATAGCCCATGGCTAAGTGGTTCTCCATGAGATGGGAAATGTGAATGACCATGAGAAAGTTAAGTGATATTATATAGCTATTCAATATGGCATGAGAATTAGAAGGGAAATTGAAATTGCAAACAAGGGCATGCTATATAAAATAAGGGGAGATGAAAAAGGTTGAATCAAAGTTACAAGGAGAAAATTTGTGTGATTGTGATTGTGATCATGATTATTTATATCCTTGTTTATTTATATATGTTTATCTTTCATGTGTATGGTCATTGATTCTTATACATGCAAGTATGATTATGGAGTTATGCCTATATTCGTATGATTGTCATTTAATTATGAAGAAAAGTATGAAACTATGGTGTATGCCTTGTAAATTATTGATATGAACGAGTTCATGCACAAAAAGACCTAAGTATAGTTGCATGAGAATGAAACATGTAAAGAAAATGGTATAAACTCAGATATGTTACATAAGACATAATTTAGTTCATAAATATCTCTTATAAAGATGATGAATATGCAAATCCTCATAAAGGATTTTGTAAATAAATAAAAACACAACCTAAATCCCTTAGGGGATGAAAATTGGGTAAAATATATAAGATAAGTAGGGTACTAGTAAATTAAAGTGTTACTCACTAAGTCTATATAACTTAACCCTCATTGATTAAATTTTTTGGATATTTCACCTATACCACCTCAACAAGATGCCGTCTATGAAGACACCATAGTGACCACCATCAGCCATTTGATGGGGATCATCTGTATTCACTTTTATTACATCTTGTTTATGTATCTATGTTCTAGCTATTTAGTGTACAATGTGAAGTACAAGCACATGAAGGGACCAGACATCCCCACTCTCTTTGTGGAAGGATAATTTGAATATATATTCTAGTAGCCGACTCACTATGTCAGTTTTTATATAGAACCTATAAACGTTTTATGATTCTTGTGGAATAAATAGTTATAGGCTCTAGTTTGTCTTTTTAATAATGAAGCCAATATGCCCTCTATACACATATTTATCTATGATTATACCAGATATTTTGCATCTATATTATCGTGTATTTATGAGATCATGTATTCATGTTTCATCTTTTAATGGGTTATTTCCTTTCAACCAACACTCAATCTATCTACCCTAATGGCAACTTAAAAAAAATTCTACAAGTTTTAACGCCTTTCAAATTGTTGCATCTACTAGTAGGTAAAATTGGACCTTTTATCACTACTTTGATGCAGAGGAACCTATTAGCTAAAGCTTTATACCAGATAGTAGTTTTGCTAACTCTACAATTCAAAGGTGAGTCTATATTTGGTTTAACTTCAAGGGTAAATAACACCTTGATGTCCAGTGCCTTGGTACATCGCCGAGTCTTAAATATATTTAATGCAGGAAAGCTAGAGGAATAGAACATTTTCAAGGCTATATGTAGGAACAAGTTATTTTTGAAGATTATAAGGATGGCCTTTGTCTTGTAGGTGGTGATGATTAAGCTTCTAGAGAAATTTGGAAATGTAAATAGATAGGACTAGGGCCTTTGGGGTATTTACATTGGAATTATAGCTTTTTCTTGGCTAATTGGATGTGTTGTCAAGTGGCTAACTATTTTAAAGAAACTATGGAGATGAGTGGGTGCTCTTTACCTTTCCAAACTTACAACTAATGATTGTAGGGTTATCAATAACAAACTTGACAATTTTGTATCAAATTTTCTTAAAGACAAAGGCAAAGATGCTCTAAGTCAATTTAACTGGGTATGCGGTGTTGATAGGTTTCTTGAAATAGATGTGATGATAGGGATCAATGGTAATCATCAATATATCATCCATAGGCAAAAGGCAATTGGCTATAATAGTTATAATTAGTTGAACAATTATAAAAAGAGATTGTTGTATAGATTTAAACATATGATCATTCTTTTTCACCTCCAAGCAATATTCTTTAGAATATAAAAAAATCAAATCTTGAGGGATAAAACAATCTTTCCAAACCAAAAGCCATTTCTTTTTCATAGTCATAAATATTATACAAAGGGAGAGCATGCACAAATGCACTATTAGTGCAAGATGGAACTAGAAGCCTAACTTATAAACTGAGGCACATTAAGGTCTTTGCACTAGTAAGTGCCTTTTAGTATTTTTCATCTTTATTAGAGGGATTGGGATAAAGTATTAGGCAACTTTTATAGTTTCACTTGGAGAGTATATTTAAGTTTCTCCCCATCATATAGATATTGTATAATACAACAAATCCACCTAAGATGGCACAACCAGCTATCATACAGACATTATATAATACAACAAATCCACCTAAGATGGCATAACATCAGGCACTTTGCCATTGCTTGAGGGAACCAAACTATCGCAGTATTCCACATGTTATGAAAACAAAAGAAACATAAGAAATGGAAGGCAAAAAATGTAGAGAAGTTTCAACAAAAAAATGCATTCATTTTCATTCAATTTTTGCCATATATATACTAGTACATTGTTAGCTAAACAACCTATACTTAAGTCAAACCAAGAGTATGACAATCTGAACAACTTTTCTATCTAGTACATAAAAAATGACTATTTTTTTCTTGTCATATTACAATTCAACTAGAAAAAGAAACTAAACTTAGTTGGCTTAACAAAATATAGGAGCTAATGTTTAGGTATTAAAGAAAAATCTCAAAGTCTAACACTCCTCCTTGAGATTTTTCTTTGAGATTCTAAGCTTTCCTATAAGAATCTCAAACTTGTGTATTAGCAAAGCCTTGCTGAAAATGTCAATATTTTGTTCTTTAGAATTGCAATGATCAAAATTTATTTCTCCAAGTCTCTTTGCCTCTCTAATAGCATGAAATTTAACATTAATATGCTTAGTTCTTCCATGTTGTATTGGATTTTTGGTAATTATTATGGTTAACTTGTTGTCAACCTAAATCTTAGCAGCTTCATTCATAAGATGCCCCAAGTCTAAAAGAATTTTTCTCAGCCATATTAGCTAATTTGCAACACTTGCTACATAAACATATTCTACTTCAACAAATGATTGAGCCATAACTTCTTGTTTCTTTGAGTTCTAATAGAAAACCCTACTTCCAAGAGAAAAACGGTAGCCAAAAATGCTTTTAGAATCATCTACACTTCTATCCCAATCACTATCAGCATATCCTATTCGCTTATTACTACCTTCTTTCAAATATATCAACTTGAAATCGATTGTTCCCCTATTGTATCTTAGGACTAATTTAGCAACACCAAGATGGATTTGACTTGGATAGTGCATGAAACTTGAAAGTAAACTTACAGAGAACATTAAATCTAGTCTAGTGCTTGATAAGTATAATAAGCTTCCAATTATGCTTTTGTAAATAGAAGCATCATCTCTATTTTCACAATCTTTTTTGGAAAGTTTTTGATTTAATACCAAAGGAGTAAGGACTAGCTTTGATATTTCCATTTGAAACTTCTTTAGAATCTCTTTAACATATTTTTTTTAGGAAATGAAGATACCTTTAGTACATTGGTAAATCTTCATACCAAAAAAGTAATTCTTCTCTCCCAAATCTGACATTTTAAATTCTTTCTTCATGTTCAACATGAATTGCTTAACAAATTCTATATCTCTTCCTATAACCAAGAGACCATCCATATACAATGAGACAAGGAAGTTTTGTTTGAGATTTAAACTTCAACACACAGAGGGTAGCTTCATTTTCACTTCTAGTAAAGCCTTGATGTAGCAAGTATGCACCAATTCTCCTATACCAAGTCCCTAGCGCCTATTTTAGGCCATAAATGGCCTTATTGAGCTTATGAACTTTGTCTTCACTTCCTAAAACATAAAACCCCTCAAGTTGTTCAACAAATAGATCTTCTTCTAGTAACATATTTAGAAAGGTTGACTTCACATCCAAATGATAAATATTCTAACCTAACTTTGTTGTAAGAGCTATAAGGAGTCTTATAGTATCATGTTAAAGAAATCCTTATAGATGACCCTTGACCACCAATCTAACTTTAATCTTGTTTATAGACCCATATGGATTTAGGTTCGTTCTATTAGCCCACTTGACATTAAGAACTTTTTGGTTTAGAAGTCTATCAATAAGTTTCCAAGTGTCATTCTTTTCTATCATAGCTATCTCCTCCTACACCATAGCCAACTAACCAAAATCACTTCCAACTTCACCATAGCTGGAAGGTTCTAGTGCAACTATATTGCATCTTTCATATAAATCATCTAGTTTTCTGGTTCCCCTAACCAGAAAATCATCATTATTATCATAATGTTATTCAATTTTAGCATGATCATTGACCAAGGTATCATAAGACACTAATTTGTTGAAGTTTTTACCTTCATTTCTTTACCAATTCCACTTGGTTACTTCATCAAATTTCATATTTTTGCTTACAAAATTTTTTTTAATTCAAACTATAAATTCTATAGCCTTTGGTTTTGCTATCATATCCCAAGAAAATGTCTTTATTAGATTTTTGATCTAGCTTACTCCTTTTTGGTTCTGGAATAAGAGTGTAGCACAAACTACCAAATACCTTTAGATGATTCACTAAAGGTTTAACTCCAAACCAAGCCTCAAAAGGAGTTTTTCCTTTTAGTGCTTTTGTTGGCAACAAATTTAGCAAATAAACTATAGTATTTACTACTTCAGCCTAGAATTGTTTAGGCATTCCTTTTTGAAAAAGTAAACATCTGTCCATTTCCATCACAAACTTGTTTTTCCTTTCACTCACTCTATTTTATTGAGGAATGTAAGGACCAGTCAATTAATCTTGTATACCTTCCTTCTTTAAGAAGCCTTTGAATTCCTTTAAAACATATTTAGCCCTATTATCAAATCTTCAAGCCTTCATCTAACAACTGAATTATTTTTCTACTATAGCATTAAATTTTTGAAAACGCCAAACTTATGCTTCAAAAACCTTACCCAACACATTCTAGAAAAATCATCAATAAACAACATAAAAAATGTTATACCATAAAAAGAAGGAGTACTCATTAGGCGACATATATAAACATGTATCAGTTAAAGCTTTTTTGAAGCTCTCAAAGTACCTTTCCCAAATGGTACTTTATTTGCTTGTCCATTTGGCATACTTCACACACATCACCATTTTCTTTAATAGTTGGTAGATTATGAACTCATTCTTTCACAAGCAAGTGTTTTAGATTTGAGAAACTAGCATAGCCAAGCCTTTTATGCTATAAGGTAGATTCAGCAATAGTGCCTAGGTAAGCATTCATCTCAGTTTGATTCCAATTTATTGGAAAACTTCTATCTTTCATTCTTACAGTTATTAATTCATTCCTAGATGGATCAAATATTATGCAAGAGTTTCTTTGAAAATGCAAAACATAAATCTTTTCAAGCATTTAAGGAACATTCAACAAGTTTTGATCAATACTAGGTACATAAAGTACTTATAGGATAAACTTGGTACCTATTTATTGGAAAACTTCTATCTTTCATTCTTATAGTTATTAATTCATTCCTAGATGGATCAAATATTATGCAAGAGTTGCTTTGAAAATGCAAAACATAAATCTTTTCAAGCTTTTAAGGAACATTCAACAAGTTTTGATCAATACTAGGTACATAAAGTACTTATAGGATAAACTTGGTACCTAAAGGTGTCCCAAAAGTTGCTATGCCCTTTCTCTTGATGTCTAGATACTCTCCATTTCTAATCTTGACTTTAGAGCAATAGGATAGATCAAGGTCTTTTAGAATGGCTGAATCAAAGCACATATGATTCATACAACCACTATCCACCAACCAGGTTCCCTTGTCATTTTTTGTTATCTAACATGTTGCTGCAAATAGCTTTTATTCAACTTCTTCTTGATCTTTAGCAATATGAGCTTATTGCCCCTACTGGTTTCCTTTGTTCTTCTAGACTTTTTGAACATGACCAAGTTAATTACAAGATCTATAGGCTTCCACTAACAAACCTTTTCAATGTGGCTTCTTTTTTTGCAATGGAGGCATAAGGGATATTTGCCCTTTTTGCCTCCATATTTGCTGCTTTCACCATCTTTCTTTTTGTCACTCCCCAACTCAAGAGCACAACCGGCATAAAAAGACATCCAGTGGCATCTTACTCCTAACCTCACATTACACATATCAAGTAAGATTTGTTTAGACAACCATCTCAAAATGAACTTTTCATAAGAATTTAAAAGAAAAAGAAATTGCTTTTGAGTATGCAAAATACTTTTCTGTATATACTTCACAAGAAAAAATTTGCAAAAAATCCAATAGAGTTTCCTTTGTTTTTCAGATGTTTGCTAGGGTCACATGCCCACATTTCAACCTATATATATATCAACTATGATTTGACAACTAAACACAACAATTATACACATTTAAAGACTAACACAACCTATTACAATTTCAAGACACATACCTTTCAATCTAGTCCAACTACCAAACATTCTTCCAAGGTTCATGTCTTCCATCTCTGGCAAGCGATCTTGCAACGTAAAACATTTTTTTTAAGAAAAGAAAATATAGTGAGTTTCAAAAAAATCCAGTGAGTAAGTCACTTACACCTACACATACCGTTTCAAATATTATAAAAGAACAGTTACTTTTTCTCATGTTTCAAATACAAGTGATCACTTGAAAATTGATATTGGTTATAATCTACGATGCACCGACACTTCATATAGCAGCCGTGTCCACGTATTGATTTTATTTTCGACACCGACACTCATCGACACCAACACGAAACGTGTCGGGACCATGTCCATAATTTCAAAAAGTTTGAACACCCGTTCCCTATTTTGACACATATGTCAAGCTCAATTCCGGGGCCATGTCCATAATTTCAAAAAGTTCGGATACGCATTCCTTATCTCAACACGCATGTCAAGCTCAATTTTCAGCTTATTATTTGTTATGCCCTATTATTTAATATCATGAGTACTTATTTTCATATGAAAAAATAATAATTACAATATATATATATTTATAAATAAGCACAATATTTTTTAATATTTACAA
>JANHAO010003688.1:0-25625 GCA_026873985.1 Saraca asoca | reverse complement strand
TTCTCTGCCTACCACCGAAAAAACACACCAAGCCTTATTATTATTTTTGTCCACTAGCTACTTTATGAGGGAGCTTACCTATCATATATAAATATTGAAATAATACAATTCAAAGGTGAGCATTCTCATGTTATTAACTTTGCAGTTTATTTCTTTACTGCTAGCAATGACGAAGGATGACTTATTTGTTCAATAATTAGTATTATTTCTTTGAGATTTGTTTTTACGCTTGTGGGTTTCTTTTCATTAGTTATACTCTAATTTTGATTGCAATAACATGTGATACAACATAAATACAAAGGAATGAGTATAGGCTAACCAGCTAGTAAGGCAAAGGCATAGATTTGCATACGATGCTTTGAAGACAAATTAAATTAGTATTTTATATACGCTTAAATATATGTAAAATATTTATTTGTCATTAGATTTCCATATAGTTCTTTTTCATAATTTGATTATGTGTTTTTGTTTCTCTTTCTTACGAATTTGATTTCAAGTTTGAAGTAATTACTAGCTGTTATATTCCAACATCCCTCTAGCATTGACTATCTAACTCAAATTCTTTACTACTGGAGCTAAAAAGGACTTGGTATGCAAATAATTACTATTTTAACCTTTTTTCTTTTGTTTGATGTTAAACTTGCAAGATTAGTTTAATCAATAGCAAAATAATGCAAAGGAGAAATCAATAATTCAATAGATTATGCATGCATGGATAGTTATTTTATAGGCATGTTCTATTAGTTTTTAGTTAACTACATTACTTTTTTATATGTTAATATAAATTCTTGCAGCACTGTATGTGAGCAAGTGAAATTCCCAAAGTGTTGAATCTTGCTATCTAAGATATGGCAACTTGTTTTACTTTGGATCTAATAGCATTTGATGCGTTCCCTGCTATGCGAAGTTCACTAAAGAAGAAGTCATTGGATAAAACTAGTTTTGGGTCTTTGCAAGCTAACCCATTCACTATTATTATTGCATCACAAATTTGCATTAGTGACTTGCAATGGTCATTTCAAACATCACAAAAATATATGGTTGTGAGTACTTAAAGCATTAAGCAAGAAAGGATATTATTGATGAAGACATGAATGCATATTAAAATGCTTGAATTGACTTTAGTTTTAAAGAGGTCATTTTGCTATAACCATTTTTTGCCAAAACGGATAAAAGGTAAGTTTATCTTTACTACTACATATTTCAAGTTGGTCAGTTGTTTATATGTTATTAGTCAATTGATTCATACTTTGTAATGATGTAACAACTGGGTTTGTAAAGTGTAGGGACGATGTCAATGTGTGTTTCCTTGATATATTGAAAATACGATTTCATAGAATTTTCTTTGATTTGTTGCCTTAGTGTTTCATTTTGATTTATATGGTTATTTTTAAAGTTTTTTTTTTTTACTTTTAAGGTCCCTTATACTAGTTATTTGGTAGGACACTTAACTAGATTTTGCATTCATTTTAAAATTATGGTATGCAATTTTATGTTTTAATTAAGATAGCTTTAATTGTGTCCTTCCTATGTAATGCAATCACATGAGCCTATGTTAGATTCTTTTAATTGTAATATTATTTTTCTGTTACACAAGTAAACAGAGAAAATATCTACACTATAAAAAGAAAAAGTATCAATTGTTAAACCATAGACTCCTATAATACCTAGTATGCCTAAAAATACCAATAAAATTTATATCAGAACTAGAAGACTAAGCTTATATGAGCAAAACACTGTCTAAGTTTTTGGATATCCTGCAAGACATTAAATTACTCCATATAAATCTTAATTTTGATCTTGTTGTTGAAGCATGTTCTTAGCACTTGATCTTTAGAAATCATGATCATAAGTGACTACTGATGTAAATGTGAAGACATTAGAAAGGTTCTTAAACCTAGTAAAAGGCAATATATTTTGGTAGTTCTTGGATGACATTGGAATATTCTTGCTCCCATGAAAGTGCCATTCCTAACTATTATACATCTACACTGTGCAACAATCCTGCTTGTGATTGTCATTTTGATAGCCTAAATATAATTTTTTTCCACATCATTGCAAATATGCATTGAATTTGGGTCTAACTTAAAGTTTTAGCTTTATGTTTAATATTAATTTTATATTATGATTATTTTAATGAACTTCATATAAATCCAAACATATCATTTTTTTTGGTTCCATTTTCATAATTTTAATAATACAGAGCATTCAAAGTGGTTAGCCATAAAGCTTCTTGAAGTATAGTAAAGGTTGTCAAAGCCTTACTTACAATTAATTAAGCCGAAGATTTACCAATTATTATGGTTAGTGCACTTATGCCATTGTTAAATGTTTTTAGTTTTTAGTTAATTTACACTAAATTATCTCAACAAATTTAATAACCTTCGTTTGTGAATTTGCTTTTTTTTCTTGTTTTAGATGAATAATACTCCTATTAGTAACTCCTTTGTGCCTATTTGAGTTAGAAATGTTCTATAAGATTCTCTAAAAGTTGTTGCATAATGTTTCATTTTTTTTCTTATTTTTCCTATCTTGTATCCTTCATTATTATTATTTCAGGTAATTTATCAAGTGTATAGTATATTAAAGAAACTGATTTTTGCTTTTTAAGTACACACATGAATTTAAGGCAAGTATAATGTGAATCAATATTTCATGTTTTAATAAAGATTTTAGATTTAAAGTAGATAAATCCAATCATGGTTGATAGGACTTGAATTGAGAAACCAATAAACTCAAGAGAAAACAAGAGTGGAGTAGTAGAATTTCTCAATTTTGCTTTTTCAATGGTAATAAATGGACATATTATGTGTCCTTGCATTACTTGTGGATTTTGCCATATGACAAATAAGGATGAAGTTTTTAGTCATTTGTTTATAAAGGGATTTCCAACAAAATATACTATATGGTGTATGCGCAAGGAAGTACCTATTGTACCCATTAAGGAATCTGTCACCCAATATCATGAGGAAACAATTAGATGCTATCCAGTGCGTGACTTATTACATGATTCATTTGATTTCATTGACGATTGTGGAAATCTAGATCTTAGACCATCAAATCAATCTAGTAATGACATTACTGGATTTCAAGGGATATGAGCAATAACAAGTTAGATAAAATTGGATAGTTACTAAGAGATGGGAATCAAGCATTGTATGATGGTTACACAAAATATACTAAATTGTCATTTATTATTCATTTGTATCATATTAAGGTTTCGTGTAGTTCAATTGACAAAACAATTCAGAGCATCCTAAACTCCCTACATCATTTTGAGGCAAAAAAGATAATTAAGAAGCTATAGTGCAAGATGACCATAAGGAAAAGAAAAAAAAGAAACAATGAGCAAAGATATTGTGTTACTTCCCACTTATACCAATATTGAAAAGATTATACTTGTCTGAAAAAATTGCAATGGACATGAAATGGCATGCTACGAATGCTAACCCTGATGGCTTATTAAGGCATCCTAGAGATAGTAAAGCATGAAAAGATTTTGATTTGTTGTTGTATCTAGAATTTGTTTTAAGTTCTCAGAATGTTAGACTTGCTTACGCTACAAATGGTTTTAATTCATTTGGAACAATGATTTCAAACAATAGTATTTGGCTTGTTATGTTATCTACCTACAACTTACCTTCATGGATGGTTGTGAAGTAAACTTTTCTTATCATGTCAATGGCAATTCCTAGACTAATAATGCTTAGAAATAATATTAATGTTTACTAGCAACCCCTTGTTGTAGAATTGTTACAATTGTGGGAAGATGGTGTCGATACTTATGATTCATCTATAAATGAAATGTTTCAAATGCATGCTGTAATTATGTGAATTATTAGTGACTTTTCAAATCTTAACAATTTGTTTGGTTGGAATAGTCATACATCACTTGCATGCCCAATATGTAATTTTGAGACAAATTCTAAAAGGCTCAAGTTTAGTAAGAAAAATTGTTTTATGGCTCATCATCAAGGATTACCTTTTAACCATAAGTTTAGGTATGACAAAGATGCATTAAATGGTATTATTGAGCTTAGACAAGCTCTTATTCCACTACCTAGCCCTATAATCATTAGACAAATGGATGAAAGTCTTAACATGCCTCATGATGAAAGTACAAGTAAGGATGACCCTAAACAATGAAAGAAAAAGAGCATCTTTTGGGACCTATCTTATGGGAGCCTAATTGAATTCACCACTATCTTGATTTGATGCATATAGAGAAGTGACAATGTGTTGTTTATGGTACTTGATGATAAAAAGGGGACAAAAGATAATCTTTCAACTCATAAAGACTTGGAGACCCTAGGGATAAGAAGAAACTTGATCTATATCCTAATTGTGCAAGTTTCTTTGTGCATCTTTTACAATGAAAAATCAAGAAAAAAATGTGTTTTTGAAGAATCTCAAAAGTCTGGTAGTTCTTGATGGTTACTCATCAAACATTTCTAGAAGTATTGATTGCAAGAAATGCAAGATCCCATCCCTTAAAAGTCATGGCTCACATTCTTATGGAGTATATTCTTCCAATAGCTTTAAGATCCTTTTTTGAAAAGGTTACTTTAGTGCTAATCGAATTATCCTACAACTTTAGAGAACTTTCTTGCAAAGATTAGAATGTCAAACACCTGAAAAAACTACAATATTGAATTACGTTAACATTTTGCCACAAGGAAGTGATATTCCCCTTATCCCTTTTTATTGTTATGAATCATTTCGTTTGTCACCTTATTGAAAAAGCAATTATTATTAGTCCAATACATTTTAGGTGTATATATCAATTGAAGATTTTATACTTTATTTAATTCATTTGACATTTTATGGATTTCACTATCATGATTCATTTTTAATTTTTATTATTAAGGCCCTTAGCCATTTGAAATCATATGTATGTAATAAAGTGACACTTGAAGGTTATATAGTTGAAGGGTATATTGTAGAGGAATGTCTTACTTTTTGTTCTAAATAATTGGAAGACACCAAAACAAGGTTCAATCAACCTAGATGCAATGATGATGTAAATAAGTTTATTGCTCACAGTGAATATGCTATTTTGTCAACAATATTTCCAACATTGGATAGGCCATTAGGTGTTATAAATATATTCACTCTATGATCATTTGAGAAAATGCAAGCTCATCGGTATGTATTGTGTAATTGTTTAATAGTGGATAAGTTTCGTGAGTAGGTTAGACATTTTACTTTGGTTTTCTTACTCTTTTCATAACCCAATTGAATACATAAATGGTAGAATATTCCTTATTCATTTAGGAAGTTTACAATTGAGGTCAAAAGGATAAATTGTGGTAAAATAATTACCTCAAACTATGTAGAGGAATATGTGCACAAACACTTTCATGAGTGCTTTAGAAACTATGTAAATTCACACTAAGATTTCTTTTTGCTATTTTTTTTTTAAATGCATGTTTGTAATTGTAACTTATATTAATGAAATTATACCATTATAGGTTTTGAGAAAAGATGATCTAGATATCACACCTGAGATTAAATTGCTTGCTATTGCAAGGAGATTTGATGGATACAATATAAATGGCTTTAAGTTTCAAACCAAGTTAAGGGGGCAAGGCATGAGAGCAGAAAATAGTGGCATTATGATGTATGCTAAAATTGAGAGATACCTAAATACTCTAGAAAAAATGGATCTTATGTATTATAGGAGATTAATTGGCATTATAGAGTTGAATTACTATGGTATGTTAAGGATTGTACTATTCAAAAGTGAATGAGTAGACACCACTCCTAAAAAGGGAGTTAAGATAGATAACTTTAGGATTACTAATTTAAACTTCTCTCACTTGATACATATGTTCAAATGATATATTATATTGATGAAGTGTGTATATTAGGTGCGAAATGACTCTCAAGCTCAAGAGATCTATAGTTCCAACCTTGTCAAAACTTCGAGGGCAAACTAGTATTAATAGTCATGACACACTTTTCCAAGACTTGTAGCAAGAAAATCACGACAATCAAAATGCAATAACTGAAATAGATAGTGAGAATTTGACCCCTTCAAGCTTGATTCAAAATCAACTTCAAGATAAAAAGGAGCCTTTACTTGTTAAGATAATAGGTAAGATGAATACAAGTTTATTACCTTCAAAATTTACTTAAAAATTTACAATGTACTAACTTTTACTTTTTGCATATGTGGTAGATACTAATACGAGGGAAATAAAAACTCAAAAAATGGTCTCGAGGTTTGGCATTTGATAAAAGAATTAAAGGTTATTGTAGAGCTTAATCATAACGGACAAGGAAATGATAATGGTTTAAATTTTTTATAAGATTTTGAGTAAACTTGCCCAAATTCCAAATATTTGTCTCATAAATGCTCCTGGCATTGGATGCCAAAAGCCAAAAGCAATAGAAATCAATTGAGGTAGTAAACAATAAGAAATTCATAGTATAATTATTTATTTTGTATCCATTATCATATTTAACTAATTGTTGATTTAATAATATTTAGAATCATTTCTTATTTGATTATGATGCTGGTTGCAAATGGGCTATGAAAGCTTTAGAGGATATATGGAGGGCCCGCAAATATAAATTAAAGTGTAAGTGCTTTTATCCTATTAAAAGTAAGGAAAAGTTGCTTTCAAATCCACTTTTGGGAGTGTATAGTGAGGAGTGGTTGGCTATTGTGTCCCATAACCATCAAGATCATATGAATGTGTATCATTCATCATGATAAGTATTTCACAATATATATTTGCATGTGAGCAAAAATTGTTCTTATAATTATTTCTCCTTGTGAAACAAATTTTTATTTTTGAACATTGTAGAAGGTAAGTGCACAAAACACTAAGAATCTAGGGAAGTTGAAAATTCTTCATGCTAGTGGTAGTGAGAGTAATGTAAGGAAAGCTAGTTATATTGTATGTTGATAGTCGAGTTGAAATCAACATTTATTCCTTTAAACTTAAGTTTAGTTTTGAAATTTTTATCAATTAATTACAAACAAATTGTTATGGTTGATAGTTATCTATTTTTTTTCTAATTTATTAATGGTGCAAATGCTAGGAGAAACAATTGAGAAGGTTTGTATGTCAAAATGAGGTTATTTTACCAAATTTACTTAAAAAATATAGAAGTTATGTGAATGAAGAAGGATAGATCTTGGCAATAAGTATTATTGAAATATTTTTAATATTTAGATAGTTTATTAATTATAAGTATAGCCATAATAAACTAATATTTGCTCTCTTACTTTAATTAGTTTGCTTTCTCATGATGATAAGTAGTTATAAATTTGCTATTTAAATTATTTACCTTCTTTTTGTTTAAGTATATTATGATATTTCATATTTGATTTAAGATTTGAAATAATTTGATGTTCTTGAAGGTATGATATTTTTAAGAATATAGAAAAACCAACAAATTATTTACTATCCTAGTGTTTTTGGTTGTTTAAGTTTATTATGTTTCGACATGGATGAATTACAATTAATTTTACTCAAACATGAAGGTCAAATTTTGAATTGGTTTATGTTCAATTCCAAACTTGCAAGTGTTCTGCCATATTATAGATATAATATATATATATATATATATTATAAGCTAAGAATTATATTATATCATTATAGAATTTTAGTTATTACTAGCAAAAATATTAGTTGATTAATGATTTGCAACCATTAAACTTTGAAGATTGGATTTTTTTTTACTAAGCATTATCTTTTATTTTATGTTTTCCAATATTATTGTATGTTGTAAACACTTATGATCAATTTACAGGATAAGATTTCATAGTACTTACCTCAAGATTAAGAATGTGCTACTATTTTAGTTATTTGATCAGCAATCTTAGCTCAATCAGATAATGTAATTGGAAAAGTATTTGGAAATGAACATTCTAGTTATGTGCATGATTTGAAAATTGGGGTTTGTCCTTCTAATGCTTTTTAATTGCTTATTCAACATGATAATTCTATAATTTTATGTACTTTTACCAAAAATGTAGCTGGGAAGCGAGTTGAAGACTTAGAAAAGCAAGTTGAGATTTTAGAAAAGAAATTGGCAAGATATTATGAGACCAAAGAGCAACTTTCACAAACTCAAACTTAACTAACTAGTCTCTTGAAATTTATGCAAGATAAATTTGATTATGAGTTTCTATCTTCTAATCTTGATATCCCTCGCTCAACAAACTTCTTGAATTATATTAGTTGGTCTATCACAAGATTTATCTTTTTGTTAGATATGTTTTAATATGAAGTGAATATTAGTACTTTGGTTATTTTCTATATATTTAAGAAGTGAATTAAATTAATACATTTGCAGATTTCTCTTTTTTATTGTTATGTTTTATATAATTGTTTTTTTTTTAAACTATTGCCACAGCTTTATCCATGACAAACTACATACATAGTAGGAAATTTAAAATAAGCATAATCCAATTAGCTACATTTGCAAATTGTAGCTCAAATTTTTATGGATATGGTTAGCTATGGTTTCAAGCATGCCTAAAATATATATGTAAATATTTTGAAATTTATTGCAAATTTAGCTATGCAACAAACTGTGGTTAAACCAAAGTTAGTTACAATTTTTATTATAGCAATCTTTGTGTTACCATGCTTACAAAAATTGTGATAAACAAAATTCACAACACCCTAATTAGTAACGGTTAATGGAATGTGGTGACTTATCAAAAACCGCATTTTCTCTCCTATGAGCCATGGATATAAAAGTGGCTGACTAACTATTTTTTTGTAGTGATATACTATAATAAAGATATTTATCTTGATCTCTCATGCTCTTCATATTTTCAATCTTGTTTTTCTTTTTGAAAAAAAATATATTTTTAAAATGAGAAAATCAATATTGTTTCATTAAGGAGGAGAAAATTATTTTTAAAATATTTCTTGTATCTGTTTTAGATATCTTCATCGCATATCATGCTTGTATAATCTTGTGAATCATTGATAAATATGCACGATTGCAATCTTGCTACCTTTTTTACACAAGAGTTTTTGTTTTTACTCAAAGGTCAAATGATTGTATCTTGTACCTTAAAATGTGCTATTAATAGCATAGGTTGAGGGGAAGCTTTGCTACTATTTAATCTATACTATGACTCACATTTGTTTTGACAAGAAAATTTTTAATATTTACTTTTCATGTTAAAAGTTCCTCTCATGCTTACCTAAAGAAAGAAAGGTAAAAGTCTACATCCCTTGATTCATCTCTTTAATAAATGTTTTCATATGATTTTGATATAAAATTCTTTAAAAATCTTATTGGGATCATATAATATATATATTGCTTCAGAAGATGAAAATTTATTGCTTGCAATGATGCTTACCTTTTAAGCTTATCTTATCTTTTTGAAAAGGAAAGAAAAGGATAGAGTTGATAATGAAAAATAGAGTGAGAAGATAATGATACTAATTGTTTGACATCACTTGCTTAAATTAATTTGTTTACCCTTTTCGTTGATGTCAAATAGGAGGAGAAGAAAATAAAAAAAAAATATGTTATGTGCTTAATGTTTTGATATCTTCTTGTACTTATTTGATTGAATCTTTATCTTCAACATGTTTTTTTGTTGGTAATTTGTCATCCTGAAAAAGGGGGAGATTGTTAGCCTTAAGGTTCTATATGATTAGTTTTGATAATGACAAATAACAAATGACAAATATATATGTTAGAATAGCACTAGATGCTCATGTGCTAAAGTGATATATTTCATAAGAGTTTAATAGGCATACTGTATTACAATTGATAAATACATGATATGATGATAACTAATATTCTTGACCTAATTTGTTTTAGTTATATATTTGAATCATGCATTATGATAAATTATCTTGAACTAGCTATATGTTTTGTAAATTGATTTATACATATTTTATTGGATTGTCCAAAAAGATGAAGAGTGAGTATTGGAACAAAGCCATGGAAAATCTTATCACACTCAACTCATTAAGAATAAGCAAGGAAGAAAAGATGGATCAAGTTTTAAAGAGTTCAAAGATTGAAGCTTTGGAAGCTTGAAAGCATCAAGAAAAGCCTAAGGACTTCATTGGGTATAGTTTTTTCTTTTAGGCTTACACTTTTTTGTAAAATAGAGTTTTTCATGATATAGAGCTCAAACATGTTTTCAAATTCTTAGTTAATTCAAAATGTTTTAAAAAGAGAGTTTACAATTATGTTCTTATAAGATAGTCTTGGTGACACTTCAGAAACAAATGAGATATGAGTTTTGGTCATTTTGATTTTAACTTTTAGTCATTCTTTTGATCATATCTTACAAAATACTTATGATTTAACTGTGAAATTTGTTTCATATGAAAATAGATTCACAAAACTTTCTATAGATATGTCATTTACTTAAAATAATTAAGATTTTATGATTTGGATGTGGAGAAGTTTGAAAAAATTGAAGAATTTTGAAGTTGGGAGCCTTGAAATTCGATTTGCAAATTATATATCGAACAAGGCAAATCAAATTGTGGGTTGAGTCTCAGGAGTTTTTCATAAGGTTTCGATCCAACTCACAAGTCGACTCCCAAGTTTATCTCTACCCTAGATTCATTCGTGATTCAACCCATTAAGCAAACTAGGATTTGTGATTTGACTTGTATGGCTTAAATTTTAAATCATAACAATTAGTTTTCATCTAAAAATGTTTCAAAAGGCAATAAAAGATGATAGGTTTCTTATATAAGATAAGAATTAGCAAATACAACATATAAAAGCTTGAACTTAATCATTTATCATCTATTACTCTTTCTTTCAATAAAAATTAGGATTTGAGTTCTTCATTGTGAAATTCTTCTATTATAGGTGCTTCATTATTTTATGTACTCTTTGAGAGAGTTTGTTTCAATAGTTTGTCATCTAAATCTTTCTTAGAAGTGATAAAGGGTGAGGAATCCTTATATTTAAAAGAAGGGTCAGGTATCCCTTAGAAATATTTTGAGAGAGTGATGTATTCCTTATAAAGAGCATGGCTTACCCAATGAGTAGTAAAGAGATCATAAGACTTCTTCAAGTGCCAGTTGAAAATTGAAAGGATTATGGAATCAAGCTTGTTTCTAGCCTAAAAAGTGGATATATATATATATATATATATATATCTTAGAACACATCTTTAAGGGGGAATCACTATAAAAATCTTTAATTTGATTCTTCTTTCCTTACTTTGTTTATAGTATACCAATTTATATTGTGTTCATTATTTTAATCTTGCTAATATTGATAAACTTGAGTTGCATACTTTAAATTGTTTGACTCATATTGTTGAATTGTTGATCCTTTGGCTCCATGATGTTGAATAATTGAAAGTAAGATGTGTTATGTTTTTATAGATGAAATTTATTGAATATATTATACTTCTATGTTTATCTTATTGCTGAGATGGTTGAATTATTAAAAGAGTGATATCTATCTATATACATGTTTCTTATTGCCTTGCCTATATATTGTTAAATGAGCTAATTTACACAAGTGCTTTGATTTGTTATATTTTGTATGCAAACATCTTCAACACATTATTTTAGGTTTGTTTGAACTAAAACAATCTCATGGCTTTCCAATATCAAATGTTTTCAAGTGAGAATTTTAAAAACACCAAATTCATCCCCTTTTGAGTGTGAATTGCCTTATCCAATATTAATAAATTTATAAGATAACAGTATCTATATTTATTTATGATTTATGATTGTATAATATTTATAATAAAGTGATTAGTTAAATACTCATAATTTATATTATTCTCATATCATCCATTTTTTTTGGAAAATAATTTCATTTCCTGATTTAATAATAAAGAAGTTAGAAATTTTTTGTATTATCAACATTTCGTATTGTTTTAAAATATAGAAAAACTTCTATCTTTATAAAATAATGTATTTTCCAAGTTATATAAAAATAATATTGCAATTTTAATTTTTTTTCACATAAATAGTTTATGTAAACCAAATATGTTTAAGTTATTATTAAATAGGTCAATTTCGTAAATTCTAATTAAAAATAAAAATTATATATATTTATTGCTGACATAGTATCATGTATATATCTAATATAACTTCTGTTATATACTTATGTGAATTTTTTTACTGTTGTAATTATATACATAATAATATTTAAAAATTTGATAAAATATCTATATTTTAATAATGAAGGTTAATCGATGGAGCAAGAGATGGTTGTAAGATGACTTGGGCACACAATGAAGTCATTCATACATAACAAAAGTAGTTCGTCAAGCATGCTCTGATGATTAAGTAAGATCTCACGCAGAGATTCGGTAAGTGTAGTGAAGATGTATCTGAAGAGAGGATACCTATTGGGTCATATACGTGCTGATCATGCCAATTGTTATATTCTTAAGCGAATGGTATATAACCACATGTCTTAGGCATATTGATGGCATAAGTGAGATTCTTGTTAAGTGATTATTGCAATCACGTTATTTGTGCATGCTTAGATTATGCCTTTTATCATGTGCCGGTTAGGCTATTGATATGCAAAGTCTCTATTTGGCTAACTTCTGCATCCAAGCCAATTGACCAGGTGTACTAGGTCGATTGGTTTAGGTCTAGGCCCTGGCTCTTACCTTTTGGTCATTTCTTTGATTGATCTTAATCGATCAACATTAGTCAATCATCTTGTGACTAGTGATTACTTTGAGTATGTCATTTGCCCCCTTTCTCCTTGGCAAGTGCAACAATCAACTTAGTAAAAAACCTTTCTTCTTCTATGGCTAGTTTTTCCCTGCACACCATTAGCATTGATGTCAGTTTAACTCTCGAAGGTTCTTAAGATTTTCAAAGGTTACATCGTGATAAAGATCACCATTTAAGCCATTCATCTCGACTCCTTCGAGCCATTAGATTTCCTTCACCATTCTATAAAAGCCAATCCAGACATCTCTGTGCAAAATTTTGCATTTGGACATTAGAGTGTCTAGTCCTTACTGCGACTTCCTCCAAGGTTTTTTTGGTGTTCCTCTACATTTTTTGATTGCTTCGTTGTTTCTCTTATAGGTAACCTCCTATGTTACTTTTGTTTTTGCTTTTTTAACTTTCTTTTTTTTTCCTCCTTGCAAAATCCATTAGCAATGGCAGTCTTGCTTCAGTAATTTTACTCCTTATGTCTGTTTGCCTACCCTTAGGTTGCATCGAAGGGGTCGATGCTTTTCACGTCTTTCTGTCTAGCCAACCTTTCTTATTTTCACTTGACTTCCCTTTTCTACTTCAATAATCATATCTATCATCTTGTTTATTCTAATTATATTTTGTTTTTCTTGAAGGTGTCACCCAACCTTGCACTCCAGCCAATTCATGTCTAGTAGGTCGAGCGATCCACTCAACCTATCATTTGATTCCAACTCTTTGTCTAATTTTGGGGAATTTTCTTTCAAAAGTATCATTTATTGCTTTGCCTTTCTCTTTGAATGATCATGGTCAAGTGATCCCAAGATGAAAATGGGAATGAGCGGGCTCACTTAATCAATATCATGCCAGATGATTTAAGATAGATTCACCTTGATGTGAAGATAACTACTGCTTCTGATAAATGGTGTGACCCAAATGTTATCTGAGAGTTGGAAAAGATCCATATCTTGGATGACTTTATTCAAAGGATCTTTTTCCAACCTACCAAGGTAGACAGGAGGGCATGTAACTATGATACCATGTCCTATGTGATGTTTTATGGAGATGTGGTCAATCGTCTTCACATTTGCCCTCATTTCTCAATGTTTCAAGCAAGCATTCCTTAGACTTTGAACATCTATATGACCCAGCTAACATGGAATGCTTAGGTCTTCATACTTTGTTTTGAAGTGCTGAGTATTTGCCTACATCTTAGCCTAGCTATTTCTTCCTTTTTGTTCTTCTTAACTTATTCTTAACGAAAAGCTGGAGGTTAGATACACTTCATTCAGTACCCCGATTAGGTTTTCATAGAGAACATACTTAACAGTATCCACTTATAAAAGCATGCTTTCTTCGGGGTTTAAATGGCCAAGGGGTTTCATCCTTTATTCCTTCAGGAAGGAGGACTGCTCTACCCGATCAAATGGTCTTCTCCTACAAAGTAACTCTAGAGCTTAAGGACTTCTTTGACGATGAACAAGACCTTATTATTTGACTTTTGGCATTAGGGCCATTTGATGTGCAATTTGTCTTTCATACGTGCTTTGTTTTTTCTTTAATTTTCTTTTTACTTTGCATTTTCATTGACTTTTCCTTTCTTCTTTTTTTAGATTGCTAGTTGAACAATAAATAATAGAGATCCATTAATCGAAAATGGATTGTAAATGACCAAAAGAAAACTACGCTTGGACTTTAGCCAAGAAAAGGCCTATCATTCTGCTGGCTACTCAGATTGAACTGGCATAGCAAACTGTTGATGTTTCTAATGGTCCTACACCTTTTGATTGAGCTAGGTCTTCATCCAACCGCACCATGGCACTATCTTCATGCAAGGGAAAAGCTTATTTTAAGGATTCCTCCAAAGGCAAGAGGAGTAATTCTTCTAATGCCTCTACTTTTGTTGCCAACAAAATCAAAGTAGTTGCATGGAAAGAATTCCTTAATTGAGGCCTTAGAGCACCCTATCCTTTGATACCATAGATAGCCTATGGTATAAAAACACAAACTATGATACCTTTCTAAGCAATTAATTGCTTCTCCTTATTGACTAAAATCACATTGATGAATTTATAGAAGATCATGGTCTTATTTGACTCCTAAAGTCTTTTGCAACCCAGATTATACTTTCAAATGCCTCCATCCTATCTATTATGTCAACCATTACTCAAACAGAGAAAGAATTGGCAAAGAATAACTCAAGCATCAAGCATCATAGAGAGCTTGAGGAAGGATGTTAGAACCAAGGCTAAAGAATTGGCTAATCAAGATAAGAGCATTTCCAACCTTATCATTCGTATTGCTAATCTAGTGAAGACTGGGTATTCTATGTCCCTGAAAAGTGAAGAATGACAAGGCAACTTTCCTCCAAGGCACAAGAGCAAGAGGTTGAATGGCTGATGCTAGAGGAGAATAAGGTGGCTTTTGTCCAAAGACTTAAGGTTGCTATTGCTGAAGCCAAAGAGCTTAACTATCCTATGTTCTAAAGTGGGTTTGCCAAGGTCATTTGTTAGATTCAGCATTTTAACCCTGACCTATTGATCAACACTTCCAAGATCAATAAGGATAGCCTTCGGAAGAGCTTGTGGAGAATTGCAAATAGACTAGGCTCCTATTTTGCTACTTATATTTGTTGTTGTTTCTTTTTTCGTATGGAATAGGCTAATCGACCATATTAATGAATTTTGCTTGTGGATCTTAATTTTTTAATAAGCTTTTGCAAGGTGTTCTTCTTTCTTGCTAACATATTAAATAGTGTAAAAAATTAATAAAAAAAAGTATGTTGTATTATAAACAAATCATCTTAGCATATCATAATTTTTCATGGATAAGTATCTTGCTTAATCTAAATAAGAATTTTATGAGCGTATCTTGCTAGTAAGAATAAATCAGCCAAATTTACAATATCAGTATAAGACTTTAAACAAATATGTATGTATGCATGCTTTCTTCTTGACAGATTATGCTAGTTTATGATATATCAAATTATTCATCAAATTATTGTAACTCCCACTTGTTAAATTATTAAAATTATCACCTAATATTGATGGTGGATTTTGATTATGCCAAATCCAAAGAGCTTAACTATCTTATGTTCTGGTTGAATGAGCTATCACAAGTTCAAAAAGCATAAGCTAGAGGAAAGGTAAAAGGAACTTGGCAAGTTTATAACGTGATTTGGCCAAAATCGAGCAGCACCAGTCCCTATATCCACGGTATCATTTTATTGTTTTGGGTGAAATTTCTATAGAGTTTCAATACAATATTTGCACTTAGCTTATAGGGATCTCTTTCTTCTTATTTATAGAGGATGGAAGGTTACAAGTGTAATTTTACATGTATTTCTATTACATGAAATAATAAATGTATAAGACAGTGTAAACTACTACAAAATGGCTTCTACAGGTTATTAGTTGACTTATATTGATTACTTTTTACGGGTGGGCCCATGCAAGTTGATTTTGTGCGATGATGTGTTTTGTCTCATGCCCAACCTTCGACAAGCTTCTGGCTAAGAGGCACTTCATCTCACTAAGCCAAGGTTCTTAGTTCTAGGGCACTATCATCTTTTGGTCAATGAGATCGATCCTTATGAGCTCGCTATTAGTGATGCGAGATGGAGCTCATCCTTCAGCGAGCTTGTGGTCTTGACTGATCTAGGTTCTTATCATTTAGACTCATCCGCTTCTGGGCCTTTGCTAGCCTATTTTGTGCAGTATTAGAAAATATGCATAACACAAGCCCCTAACTCTTAGTTCGCTCCACGAACTAGGAGTTTTAATTTAGCTAACGTGGCTTTCCTTCATGAATTACCATGTAGTCAAAGTTTTTGGTTAATCCATCATTTCATCTATTCTAGACCATTCTTTCTATTATACATGTCTCATAGCTGTGGGTGTGTCAACCTTATTTTCTTTCATGGCATTTAATGAAAATGGTTGGGAGATCTTCCAGACCCTCCAATAAAACCAAACTGCTTTAATTTAAGATAGAGGAAGTCTTCTTTCCTTCTCAGAGAGTGATCTGATGGGAACCTCAAATGAGCCCCCTATTTCTCTTATGGTTTGCTTTTTTGGTGAGGTGTGTATGGTCCGCTGCATAGAAGCCTTTGAGGGCACTCCTTCCTCAAGAATATGGAAAGATCTTGCATAGATCTTGAGTTATTTCCTCATGGTGATGTCGTGGGGTTGCTCCTTTCCAACTACTCAGGCTTGTCTCCTTTGGACTCTCAGGGCTGAGTGGATAGCTGGAAAGGATTTCTAAACCAAGGAGGGTGACTAGAAGAAAAAAGTTGAGGATCCAATGTGCTCCTTGGTCCTCTAGTCAGCAGGAGTTCGTCTCCTAGTTGCCAATCTTCTTTTCAGAGTCTAATAGCTATAGGCTTACTTTGATTTGCATTTCGAATCTTTGTAAATTCACCTCGCTGAGGCCTTTTAATGAATAAAGTATCCTTTGTGCTTCTTGTATATTATGTTTGAGTATTTTGAATATCACAAATAATATAAACTTCAGTAAATCATAGTAAAATGAAATATTCAAATAACCAATCAGTCACGCTTCTTAATGAACTGAGTTTAGGCAATGAGGTGCCCATCAATGATGGATAATATATAAGTAGGCTGCATGAAAGCTGCACCTAATAGAAGATCGCAAGCGAGTTGTGAATAATAGGTCGCATGAGAGCTACGAGCATTGGGTCGCATGAGAGCTACGAGCATTAGGTTGCATGAGGCCTACGAGCATTAGGTCACATGAAAGCTATGAACATTAGGTCACAAGAGTTTATTTTAAGCGTCTCCATGCCTTAATTGGACTGGAGGTCATAGTTGGCCAAATAAGTATATTTTGAGTGTCTCCATGCCTTAACTGGACCTGAGGTCACAGTTGGAGAAATGAATATATTTTGAGCATTTCCATACCTTAATTGGACCTGAGGTTATAGTTGGCCAAATGAGTATGCAAGATATTTGGGAGAAATGACGGCATGCGAGCTGTGCACACTCGATAACAAAGAGCAGATTGTATACATTCAAACAAAGGGGCCACCTCAGGGTAGGGCCAATGACAAACAAGTATCTCTTACAATAGGGGCAAAAAAGAGAAAGCATAAGCACTAAATTTTGAACCATAATACATCATCAATGTATAATTCTAATTGTGGCTCCCTAGTCTTGGTTAGGATCTTGTTGGGGATGCTGAGATTATTGCCTCGCGGGTCTCACTACGTATTCTTGTAAGTGACCTCACTTGATGAGGTCCTCAATTGCATCCCTAAGCACTTGACAATTTGAGGTATCATGCTTGGCCTCGTTGTGATAAGCACAAAACTCCTCCTAGTTCTTTTGTCAATAAGGAATCTTAGAAGGGCTAGGACTCCCAAAATTTTCTCTTTCCCTTTTTGTTATGAATATCCTATCCTAAGTATTAGATAGGATGCTATAACTATTATGATGACCTAAATTCTGAGATCGCTTGCCCTTGGGCTTCTTCGTAGTCTGACCACTAGAGTAGTCACCTTGATCCACATTGCCTCTTTTCTTATTATAGGCAGAGCCATTTTTGTCGTCCTCCTGACTAGGCTTTCTCAAGCCAAAGGTTTCTTCCTATTTGATCTATTTAGCAACTCGCTTATAAAACTCAGTTAAATCTTTCATCATGGACTTGTATAGGCTCTTATATAACTCTCCATCCTCGCGGAGTCCCACGGAGATTGTTACTAAAATGATTTCTTCAGATGGATTCTTTATTGAGTTAGCTTTAAGTCTGAACCTGATAATGTACTCCCTTACCAACTCATGCTTACACTAGAGGATCATTCCTCCTAACTACATATCAAATGAGCTGGAAGGCTTCTGAACCATGTTTGAGATAAACCCCTCAGTGTGACTGGGAAAACATGATATTTCACTAGAGGATCAGTTGTTTGCAGGTTGATATGGACATTGCATGTATCCATGTGGTCATAAGGATCACTATTCCCCTCATATAATGGAATTGTGAGATCTTAAACTTGAGAGGAAGGGGATGGGTTTCAATTTCTTCAATGAGCGACGACTTCTCCTCGTAGCGAGCTCGATCGTTTGGAAATCGAAGACATTCCTTCGACTGGGTCATCCTTTGAAATAATTCTTCCACCAATAAATCCTTTGCATCAGACCACTAAGTGGAAGATTACAGGTTCTCTTGACTCTCTTGGTCATGAAAGTAGTGGCCTAACATATGCCCTTAATTAGCTCTGTATGAACTTCCAGCAAGCTTACACTGGTGAGCATTTTCGGGTGCAACAACCTTAGCCTGTCTTTGCATCCCTTGAATTGCACTTGTGCTATCATGGTGATAGCTTTAGCTAGTTCTCCCATCATATTTTCCAATCTCTCTTGGTGCTGATGCTAGGTTTGCACTCTATTGGTGCCATTCATGACAACAACAAGTTGATGAGAGGTGAGTGGGGGCAAGCCACCAGCAACGCCTATGACGAGAGCAACAGAGGAATCTGTTGTTAACACATGACCCTCTGGCAGATGAATAGGAGTGTTTGAAGTTTTCTTGGCTCTTCCTTTGACCATTACAGTTGTGTAGGAGGTCAATTAGAAAACAGATGAGTCCCATTGGGCGCGCCAAAATGTTAACAGCAGATTTTGATTTTACCAAATGCAACTAACGAGAGGGGGTTCATGAGGACTCAAACTGTAATCTAGTTGAATGAGCTATCACAGGTGCAGAAAGCAGAAGAAGCTAGAGGAAAGGCAAGAGGAACTCTATAGGTTTTTAACGTGGTTAGGCCAAAATCGGGTAGCATCAGCCTCTACATCCAAGGTATCTTTTTATTGCTTCTGGTGAAATTTTTACAAAGTTTCGGTACAGTATTTACGCTTAGCTTACAGGGATCTCATTCATCTTATTTATAGAGGATAAGAGATTATAAGTATAATTTTATATATTGTATTTCTATTACATCAAATAGTAAATGTACAAGGTAGTCTAAACTGCTGCAAAATGACTTCTACAAGTTGTTGGCTGGCTTATGCCGATTGCTTTTTGTGGGTGGGCCCGCACAGGTTGATTCTATGAGATGACATGTTTTATCTCATGCCCGGCCTTCAGCGAGCTTTTAGCTAAGAAGCACTTCATCTCACTAAGCCAAGGTTGTTGGCTCTGGGGTGCCGTTAGCCTTCGATGAGTGAAATCGATTCTCGGGAGCTCCTTACTGGTGATGCAAGTTGGGGCTTATCCTTCAGCAAGCTTGTGCTCTTGAGCGATTTGGGTTCTTGTCGTTCAGATTTATTCGTTGTTGGGTATTTATTAGCCTATTCTGTATAGTACCAAAAAATACTCATAATACCTAACTAAATAGAATAACATATTAATCGTTGTCTAAAATTAATAAAAAAAATTACTTTTTGCTATTTGAACATTGCGTAAATAAATGATTATGTTAGTTTATGATATGTTAAATTAATTCTTATCAAATTATTTCAACTCTCTTGTTTTGAATTATTAAAATTATCAATTAACTAAATAGAGTAACATTTTAAACATTGTCAAAAATTAATTTTTACTATTTAAATATTTCATAAATAAATAATTAATTATGAAAATTTATGATATATCAAATTAATTCTCACTAAATTATTGCACTTTTCATTTGTTAAATTACTAAAATTATCAACAACTACATAGAATACATTAAATATTGTGAAAAATTAATTTTCGCTATTTGATTCTTGCCACACGTATCGTATAAAAAAGTTTGTGAAAATTTTTTTTCGCAAGTAACATTTTTAGGAAATGAAATGAATAAAATCATTTCAAATCAAATATTATTACGCCTAGGATAAATCAAATTCACGACAAAAATAAATTAATATAATATTATGTACACTTACTTTATCGCCAAGTGTCTTTTGAATACTCTTATTAAATGACTTTCTAACATCTTTGCTATGCATTTTTTTCTTTAGTAAAAGATGAACCTAGTAATCAGGCAAATTAATTCTGAAAATATGTTGCATTTGCTCTTCTCTTTTTCAAACTGCATTTGGTCACGGGAAAAAAAAGATAGAAAAAAATTTATTCACAAATTTAACGATATTTTTGTAATTAATGACTTAATTTTAGGCAGAAATATATATATTTGTTAAATTCGGTGTTTAATTATGAATTTTTTTTAAATATTACAAATTAACCGCTTAAAATCTCAAGCACTAAAAATTTAGTTTTGGATTTCTGTGATAAAATTTTTAGTATTATCAAACAAGGCTTAAATATACTGACTTAATATATGTACTTTATAATCAAGCAGACTATGCAAATGACTTGTAATCCATGATCTTAGCCCAATATATATAATTTACTGTAAAAATCTATTTTAAACCATTGCTAAATTTATAAATAAAACTAAACAAGTAAGTAAAATAAAAAATGTCAAGTAATTATTCTTACACAAATTAACCACTTCTATTAATTTATATTACCTGTAAATTTAAGTAATATTTTAATCCAACACTGATAACAAAAGATACTTACTTTAAATAAAAATATCTAGACTTTTTAGTCTTATGTTAGATTTCTCCTTATTTCTTTCCTTATCCACTTTCTTAGAAGTTTCTGCTGCTCCTCAGATACAAATGATTTATAGTTTAGAAGACAAATGACTGGTATATAATATTATCTATATTATAATATTTTAACTATCATGTGGGTTTTTTTGTAACAATTTTGGTTAGTGCATTGTAGAAAGTGGTGACTAAACAAGATACTCAGTCTTTGTTAATTGAATTGATGTGTAATTCTGCATGATAACATAGTTACACGGATATTCTATTTGCATTGCTGATATGACTAGTAAGAAATCAGGTTGTATCAATGAGGTTTTTTTTTTGTAACAGTTTTTTTTTTTAAATGTAACATTGAAACTCTAGAGCATGCTTGTTTATTGTCCAGTGACAAAAATAATTTGGAAATCTTCAGTTTGGTGTTTCCCTGTTCTACAACTTCAAGACTGATCAGGGTAACAGTGCAATTTGTTTATTAGGCTTCTAATCTTGAAGCCTTGGATGGTGGCCGAAGAGTAGCCAAGGCATTCTTCGTTAAGTAACTTGTTATTATGCCTGACAAGGTAATGCATTCAGAGCCCCATTTGATGACCTTTTGTGCATTGTGATATGCTACTTTTGTTAGGGCTTCTTGCAGTCTGTATACAGCATCTAATAAAAATAAAAATTGACATGTAAAAGGGTTTTGAGGTATATTTTAAAATCTGGACAGATAATGAATTGGAAAAATCATCGAAGTCATAGTTCAATTGGTTCAACTGATTAAATTAATTGTCGAATCAGATGATGTAATAATAAAATTTATATAAATTTATTAAAAAATTCAAATAATAGTTGACCTATACTGTAAATATGAGCTCATAATTTATAAAAAAAAAAAAAGAGACTAAAAAATGAAGCAAATTAATAATTTTTTAATCTATTAAGTATTGAATTTCTCCTTTTCTTACTTTTTATTACATATAAACTTATTGGACCAACTCAACCTAAAACAAAAGTTTAAAAGAAAAAAAGAAAAATAAAACTATCCAGCTTTTTGGTGTTTACCGATTCAGATTAGTTTATACCAGATTAAATCAATCTGATCATTAAAATGATTTTTTGAATTAATTCAAACCAAAAAACATAGTGGTTGACAATCAGAGTCTTGTCTAATATGATTTTTCAAAAAATGGTTTCAAGGATGGGTTCAACCTAAACTATAATAGTCATGTAAAACTAGCAGAATTTTCACATCCAAATTTAGTACATTGTCCCAAATGATTTGCTGGATGAAAATTGTTTTCAGAGGGAGCTTTGTGGCACCAAATTTCCCAACCATTGAAATCTTGACAAAAGGTCTTGGTTGTGCTCAATTGCTAAGATTGAATTGCATCTTACTAATGATCTCTTGTAAGTAGGTATTCACCCATTGTACTTAATTTTTCCTTTAGCAAAGGAGGATATTAACCGCTTAACATTTTTTATGAAAAAAAAATTTTCCTTTCTTGGAACATATAGGAGACAATCAATAGATTTTAATGCATTATAACAACATAAAGTAGGGTTTAGGGATCAGCAAAACTTGAAATACATATGCAAATATAATTGCTAAGAAAATATTAGATGTACTCAAATCTGTAAACTTGCTTAACAAAAATAAAACACATAATTTTTGCTCAAGATTTCCATTCCCTAATGTTATTTAGTAATGAAATTAGGGTCAGTTGGCTTCTGAGGCAACACAAGTGGTAATCTATGTGACATCATATTGTATTCTCTCCTTTGTCTCAAGGTTCTTAATGCATTACTAGCAAACCTTGATACGTGTATAATGGCACCAAAACTTGTTGAGGAACCCTTTTCATTTGCTAATGCCTCTTGCTGCCTGTCTCGTGCTTTGCATAATGCTCTCTCGATCTTCCTTTTGCAATAGTGAAGTCATGCTCACTACAAGAAAATTGCTTTTTTGTGATGACTTTTCAACGATGACTAAAAAATCGCCACTATAGGTCAACCTTTCAATGACGACCTTTTTTAGTCGTCACAGTAGTTATACCTTCAGTGATGACTAAAAAGTCATCACAATAGGGTGACTTTTAGTGACAATATAGAAAGTTGTCACAATAGGTCTACCTTCAGTGATGACTTTTTAGTGACAACCAAAAAGTCATCACAATAGGTCGGACTTTCAGTGACGACATAGAAAGTCATCACAATAGATCTATGTTCAGTGACGACTAAAAGTCATCACAATAGGCAACCTTTCAGTGACGACCAAAAAATAGTCACAATAGGTGACCTTCAATGACGACTTTTAAGTTGCCACAATAGGTACCCTTTTAGTGATGACTAAAAGTCGTCACAATAGGTGACCTTCAATGACGACTTTTTAGTCGTCACAATAGGTACCCTTTTAGTGATGGCTTTTCAATCATCATAATAGGTACCCTTTCAATGACAACTAAAAGTCATCATAATAGGCGACCTTTCAGTGACGATCAAAAAATCAATACAATAGGCGACCTTTAGTGACTACTTTTAAGCCGTCACCAATAGGTACCCTTTCAGTGATGACCAAAAATTCACCATAATAGGTACCCTTTCAGTGATGACCAAAAAGTCATCATAATAGGTACCTTTTCAGTGACGACCAAAAAGTCGTCATAATAGGCGACCTTCAGTGACGACTTTTAAGTCATCACAATAGGTACCATTTTAGTGATGACTTTTTAGTTGTCACAATAGGTACCCTTTCAGTGATGACTAAAAGTCGTCACAATAGATGACCTTTCAGCGACGACCAAAAAGGCCTCACAATAGGTGACTTTCAGTGACGACATTTCAGTCGTCACAATAGGTACCTTTTCAATGACGACTTTTTCGTCGTCACAATAAGCGACCTTTCAGTGATGATCGAAAAGTCATTACAATAGGCGACCTTCAGTGACAACTTTTAAGTTGTCACAATAGGTACCTTTTCAATGATGATCAAAAAGTTGTCACAATAGGTGACCTTCAGCGACGACCAAAAAGTCGTCACAATAGGTGACCTTCAGTGATAACTTTTAAGTTATCACAATAGGTACCCTTTCAGTGACGACCAAAAAGTCATCACAATAAGTGACCTTCAGTGATAAATTTTTAGTCATCACAATAGGTACCCTTTCAGTAATGACTTTTTCAGTCATTACAATAGGTGCCCTTTCACTGACGACTAAAAGTCGTCACAATAGGCAACCTTTCAATGACGATAAAAAAGTCATTACAATAGGCGACTTTCAGTGATAACTTTTTAGTTGTCACAATAGGTACCCTTTTAGTGACGATTAAAAGTCGTCACAATAGGTAACCTTCAATGATGACTTTTTGATCGTCATAATAGGTACCCTTTCAGTGACGAATTTTCAGTCGTCACAAAATGTACCCTTTCAGTGATGACTAAAAGTCATCACAATAAGCGACCTTTCAGTAGAGCTGTCAAAATGGGTTGAATGATTTTCTATAAATTGTTCAAAAATTAATTGTGTACATATATTTTTTAAAATTTTTATTTTTAATTTTTTTAAATAATTTTTAATTATTGAAAAATTAAACTGCCTTAAATAATGTATGTGTATATAAGGAAGTAGTAAAATGATTGAGAATAATAATTATTGTTACTTCTTTTATTTTATATTATTTAGTATTTAAGTTTAGTTAGGACTATTATTTAAAGAATATTAAATAATAAAAATATAAATTTATTAGATTTAATATTAAAAATTATTTAATATTATACTAATATATAAATTTTAATATATTAATATAAGAATATTATTACTTTTTTTCCTCACAAATATTCTTACATATTTGTCTTTATATTTTCTTTTCATTTTACAAAATTTCTTCCCAATAGTCTACAAATTTTTACTCACCATGTTATCATCAAGTGTAAGTTGGAGTGATGGATCCAACCTTAAATTTTAAAATAAAAGAGTATGTGAAAAGAAGACTGCACTTGTGATTTCAAAAATAGATAAGAATCCAAACAAATGGTTCTGCCAAGGTTCTTTCCTATTTAACCAGGATGATCATGTATGGGTAGAACAAAGAATTAAAAATAAAGCTAACACTATCTGTATGTGTTATTTTTAGGGGATGTTAACGTAAAGTATTAAAGGGTTAAAATTATCAAATTAGAATAAACATCAGAAAAGGATATCAATGTAATTTGTCCTCCGCAGAAAGGTCAACTTCTTATTTGATTGTTTTTATAATATGATTCAACATACATAAATATTAAAATAAATTAGAAATTTTACATTTATAAAAAAAAAAAAATCTACAATGAAACACTATTTCTTAATAAACTGAACTCCCTAGTGAACTATTCTTCAAAATATGTGTGCATTTGTGTGTGCGCCCACCTCATGTGGTGATTTTTCCTTCATTCACTTTGTAACAGCGTCTGTAATGC